>VNJZ01006282.1:0-14044 GCA_008042795.1 Drosophila asahinai
TTTTAATTTAAATGTCCAATAATGATTTTATTAAATCTACATCTTCACTGTCTTCATTGTTATATTTTTCATTTTCGGCCACCATTTTTAAAAATTTCGTTGGCACTTCATAATCGTGGCAGCATTTTCCATTTCTGCGCAGGCCGTATCTATAAAGAGGAATATTAATAATGCTGCTCTAAAAACTTAAGTAAATGGAAATACCTTATTTTTAAAATTGAATTTAGTGTTTTTATATGTAACCTGTTTCTGAGGTTACTTTTTACTATGTTCATTTGACTGAACTGCATCCAAGCATCGCGAAACTTTTGCGTATAAAGCACTTTAGGCATTTTTGCATCACTTTTTTTGCGTCACTTAATGTACACCACAAACTAGAGATGAAACACACAAAGCAGTGATGGTCAAAAGTAGAAATCACTGTTCGATAAGTATTTTCACTCAAGTCACTTAGAGTATTTTCGCTGTAACTGGTAATTTTCACAGACCTAAATCACGGGTTCGAGAAAATTGCCGAAAATAGCTGAAGTTTACTTTAAAGTAGCTAGATTTATAGCTAGTAGCAATTTCTTAATTTTTCTAGCATTCGGCCTTTCAAAATGGCTAGAACTAGCCTTAGAATTGCTAAACTGGCAACACTGCAGCGAAGTTGAGTTGAGTCTCGAATCGAAGAATAAAACCAAGTGAACGTGTGAAAGACAAACCGAAATAAAAGAGTGACTTGTTCATTCTTGCTACAAATTCATATTTTATTTCTGATTTTTACATAATTTTCAATTATTTGTATTGAGAAATTAATGTGGAACACCGAAGTAAATATTGAGACATGATTTATATTTTATTAATAAACTACTAAAAGATGTTCAACTTTTTGACTGCAATATGAGAAGAACAATAGAGATAAAAATTATGTCAACGTTGCTCCAAAGTCTGTTAGCAATCAGAGAACTGAGACGCTTCAGTTTTAATTGTAATCAAGAAAGAAAGCTAACTTGGGTAAGCCGAAGTTTGTATACGCTTGTAGTCTGCAATTGAATCATAAAAAATCTAACCATTTTGGTAAACTTAAAAAAAAATCGAAGTTTATAAATTTACTTAGAAATTATACAATTTAATGTAGAATTTTACATTTACTTAAGTATACACTCGGCCGCATATTTCTGTGTACAGCACCATACGAAATTTCAACTTTGACTTTAACGTCAAATAACTCCGCTAATATTTTGCACTGCTAATAAAAAATGGGTTCATTTATTAGTCATTCAATTGGACGTCTCCTTATATTTTTGCAGAATAATGCGCTTAACAGTATTCTTATAATAACCATTTTACTCAAACCCAGCGTACAGCTAAGAAAATCGTCATTAATTGTCCAATGCAATTCTGCTCATCATGATCAATTTTTATTGGGTTTTATAAGCATTTGTCACAAAGATATCCAAGGAAGAGAAGATTTGCGTTTTCGGAACAAAAATCATTCCAAAATTGCATCTTAAGGGCAAAAAGAAGAACCATGGTCAGATCGTAGTCGTCTCAAAGACATTACCAAATACATAACGTCGGGATCAATTTTATTGACGTCCAAATTTGGTCGCCCAAGCTAGTTGACGAAAAGAGAAAAATCTAAATTTCTCTAAGTAGTTCAGAACAATCCGAAATCGACTGCACACGATTTGGAAATTAAAGTTGAGGAACCGTTCTCCAAGTCCTTATAAGATTATACTATAAGATTTGCAATAACAAAATGTGGTTAAAAAAGTCGTGTGGCCAGGAAAAAACCATATATTTCAGAAACAAATCAGAAAAAGATCTGGATTTCGCAAATGTCCACATTTCAAAGCCTTCTGAGCCTTGGATAAGTTCATTTTTTCGGTCTAAAGAAAGTTTCGCATTGCCGGCGTGAGGAAAAAAAAAATCTGGCGGAAGAGTGGTACAGCTTTGGAAAGGCACAATTGAATGCCTACCGTAAAACATTAAGCTGACGGAGTTATATATAGGGGTGTATTGCGGCCAACGACGTGGGCAATTTGTCTGTTAGAGATTCTAATCTAAACCATAACATAGCTCCTTCAGAGACGTATTAAAGGCAAATTTTGTTGAAAGTTCTCAACGGTTGGGCCTGGAAAAAGACTTTTTATCTTAAAAATATATAGAGTCAAAACATACTGCCCTTTATGACGTATACAAATAGTAAGAACTCTTCCACAATCTCTGGACATGAATCCTATTGAACATTTATGGGATCTTCCGGAGCGTTGCATAAGAAAACCCAAGTTTAGGTCGAAAACTGTGATTAAGTCATTATCATTGAAGAATGGAAGAAAATTACTCCAGAGGATAAAAAAAAAATACGTGGAATCGTTGCCCAGACGACTGAAGGAAGTTTTGCGCAAAAAGGGGTCCCCGAAAAGCTTTTCATTTCCTATTTAAATACGATTTTATTAGCTGTACGCAGACTTTCGACTGCTTTTTAAAGAAGGGTTTGAGTAAAATGGTTATTATAAGAATATCGCTGAGCGCATAATTCTGAAAAAATATATGGAGACGGCCAATTGAATGACTAATAGAATGAACCCATTTTACAGGTGCCGATGAGTTGATGTTGTTGCTGCTGCTGCTTCTTCTAGCCTGCTCGCTCGCTTCTCATTGTTATTTTGTTTCGCCTCGCTACTGATTTTGTTGTTGTTATTGTCGCTGATTGAAATTATGACTTTTTATTATTAGTTGTGCGTGTGTGTGTGAGAGAGCGTCGGCCTAACTGTTAAAGTATCATATTAGCGTTTTTTCCAGAAATAGCTCAAAACCTGATAGACTAGTTCGCGTAGAAACGGACAGACAGACGGGCATGGCTAGATCGACTCGGCTGGTGATGCTGATCAAGAATATATATACTTTATGGGGTCGGAGATGCCTCCTTCACTGCGTTGCAAACATCTGGTCAAAATTATAATACCCTCTGCAAGGGTATAATTATGATTTTATTGTAATATGTTTATTATATACAATATACTTGTATATTGTAAATTATTAAAACAGCATAATCAATGATGATTTTGCTTGTTGAATAAAGAATTAGATATTGTTAGCTTTCTTAAACTTCCCCGCTAGAAAAAGATAATTCCCGCCAAAATGCTGTCAGCGCTGATTCTTAAGTCCTCCTTTGTTGCATTCTGCCCAAGCCCATGAGTAAAAGCAAGATAGCATGCGATCGCTCGTCAGTAAAAGGTACATACATTCATACATATCTAATGCGGAATCGCGCCTTTATTTGACTGCAAAATATAATTTAACTAAAATTTAATCCGTTCACCCAATAAATATGATTTTTTTTAAAGTAAATTAACGATTTTTTTTTAATTTCGAATTTTTTTTAAAGCGTTATTAAACCTCATTTAGTTTTTTTTTTTTTTTTTTGAAAATCTGAAGATGTGTAAGATAAGATTAGGTTAGATTCTAAATTTCTTTATTTTCTGTTTCTTTTCCTTTTATGTTTGGCCTTGGAGCGCACTCGACCCAATGGTATTAGAGCTAGAACCAAACGATATTGTATGTAACACAAATGGTCCACTGATTTACATTTGTGAACTGATGGTATAAGAATTTGAACCAAACGGGAATTCTTATTACACAAATGGTAAACTGTTTGAATGCAACACCAAAAGGTATCGATGTGAGAACATGGCCTCAAAATACTAGAAGTTTCACTTCTGTCGTGCGTAGGCTTGACACACACCTTTTTTTCACAACTTAAAGATAAGTAACAATGGACAACTCCCAAAACCGTCATTTAGGCCAAACCTAGTAATTAGCGCCAGCATGCTCATCTGTTGGTTTCAGGTTCCTATGGTAGTGCTCCTCATATTTAAGGGAGGCATCTTCGACGCCATTAAGTATATATATTCTTGATTAGCATCACGAGCCGAGTCGATCTAACCATGTCCGTCATTCTGCCGGTCTGTCTGTCCGTCTGTCGGTTTCTACCCAAACTAGTCTCTCAGTTTTTATACCCGGTACCTATAGGGTACAAGGGTATTATAAGTAAGTGCCAACCGAGAATGTACGTAACAAGCAGAAGGAGAAATCTCCGACCCTATAAAGTATATATATTCTTGATCACCAGCCGAGTCGATTTAGCCATGTCCGTCTGTCTGTCTGTCCGTCCGTCTGTCCGTTCGCCTGTCCGTGTGAAACAACAGATCTCAAAGACTATTACCAAATTTGGTGATTACATTGGAATCTGTTGCACGCAGATTAGGTTTGTTTTAAAGTTTGGCCACGCCCACTTCCGCCCCCGAAAATCATAGAAAACTGTATATAAGCTATAGTCGTTAATGTTTGCGCCAGAAGGGCGCTTAGTGCTGGGAGGCAGTGCGGGAAGCGCTCACCTCTCGCGCTCTTCATGTCTCTCGCCCTCTTTCGGCCCTTGGCAGTTACAACTTCGGAACTCTCTAAAACATATAATTCCACCGCAGCTATGTCGCGATTAGATTTAAGTTTAGTTCTAATTTACTAGCAGCCAAAGAAGGCCGAATAAATAGTGAATTGTGTTTTCGATCCCTGCCGCCTATTTAATTCATTTGTTCGAGCCCCTTCTGCTGCCCTTCTACGTGAGACTAACTCTACGACGTTTTCTACCACCTACATCAACCTCCAGAGAATTACTTCGCTGGAAAAGAGTTGGCTTCCAATCCGCCCGAGAAGAACTCTACTTGGCTTTCCGCCCACTCCACTTCATGGTCCTTCGACCCGGATCTAGCCTGATCCCTACTAGCTCCACTTCGCGGATTTTTCAAGACAAGTACGAGTTTTAATATTAGCAATTACACAGAGGGATCAGAAAGACCAACTCCAAAAGTCTTGCCTCTATGCGATTCGCTAAAGTCCAAAGTTCAATTGCAATTCCGTGGTCGCCATCTTGTGTTTTCCATCCGTGTCTTTTTCTAGTAAAAAATGAGAAAAAAAAATTTTTGGTGGAAATATATACGCCCCAGCCGCAGTGAGAAAATATTTCCAAATATAAAGTGCAATATTCATAAAAAAGTACTTTGCCAAAAACGGCCCCCTACATTTCTTTTTCTTATGCTCTGCGTTCCTGCTGGTGTCCAAGCGCATATATACACACACACTCACAAATACATAAAAAGTTCCTAAATTTTCAACTAAACTACAAGTTTTTTTTATTCGCCACATATCCATTCGTACATAAACACAATTTCATACATTTATTTACATAAACATACACTACAATTTTAGCGGCACATTTACATAAATATAATTACCAAACATACATACCTACACTACATTTATTTCACACATATATATATATCAACAAACAATTTACATACAAATATATTTACCCAACAAATATTTTTACCCACAATGCAATATTTTTATTCTACACATATAAACATACTAACAAATATATTTAAATATTTTACAAACAAATATTTTACATCACAAACATTAATTTATATTAATTCATATGAAAAACAGAAATATTATATTTAAATAATGGTTAAAAAAAAGAATTTTTAGGACGCGTCATCTAATTTCGAAAACTCTTTGTGATTTTTTTCAAGCTAATTTTTGGCTATTTTTTCTTTTGCCGGCTTGTTATTTTGGATTTTTTTTTTTTCCCACCAGTCTTCTAGGAGTAGTTGTCGTATTCCTGAAGCTAAAATCTGATAATTGCAAATAACTGGCAGATAAGTATAGACAACTCCATAACCTACTTTTTGACTAGTTTTTTTCGGCGTGTTTTTGGTTTTTTGTTCCTTGCACCGTTTCTACGATTTTTTTGGTCGTATTCCTGAACTTAAAATCGAAATCAGTTTCGAATAAGTGGCTCATAATTTTCGCCAATTTCCGTAGCTAGTCCTTAGCCATTTTTGGTTAGTTTTAGCTATTTTTTAAGCTATCTTGTGCGAATTCAGCTATTTTTGCAATTTTTTCACACAGGTTGTAGTTTGGTCGTGTCTGCTGTTCGATTTCCATTGATTCGTCGATTTAAATTCGGACTGGGGGTGCTTTCTCCAATCGACCAGCGACATTTTCGGTTAATTTGGAGCTTTCTTCCACCTTTTGCGGCGTTCAGACCTTCCTATTTGTAGGGTATAGCTGAGTATGCCCAGTGAGGGTGACAAGAAACCGACATCTACAACAGGAAAAGAACAAAAAACCAACCCGTCCTCTCCGCTTCCCGCTCGCGCTAAGCCAGCTCCTAAGTCCGCAAGTCCAACAGTCAGAGCGGTATCCACTCCTAAAGGAAAGAATCTTCCATAGACAAGTTCGAACACAACTCCTAAAATGGTTATATTCAAACCGTTGGCGAAATCTTCTAGCGAATCTTCACTTGCGGTCAATCCAGAAAATCCCGGTCAATCAGCAAAAAAATGGCATCCTCAGAGCCGCCAACCGCCGCAATCGCGCCGATGCACAAATTTATTGCAGTCAGCGATCGCGTTAGTCTCTTTGAAGACAAGATGAATACTCCTGAGCTCAAGCTCCTCCGTCTCTACATACGTTGCAAGTCCGTCTTCAACAAGTGCGAGCCTTATGGGACAAAGAAGGATCCCTCAGCACATTGCCGGTGCTGCAATCAAAATATGACTATTGCTACTCCGTATACGAGTCATGTGCAGCACTTATTGGTGAAAACATCGAAAGAGCGACGCCTCAACCCGTGCAAGCTCCATCCCAGCCGCTAATTTCGTCCGGTTGCCGGTTACCTCGTTGCGATACGGAAGTTTTCGACGGGGACTACCTCCGATGGTCCACTTTCCGGGCCCTGTTCACGGCAGTATACTATATGTCAACAACCCCAGGCTGAAACTGGTCGAGAAGCTGTTTTATCTTCTCACAAAGACGAGCGGTGAGGCGAAAGCCATTGTATCGAAATCCCCTCTAACAAATGACGGATTCGCTTCGGCGTGGAAAGCGCTTCAAGACCATTTCCAAAATAAACGACTTTTAGTCAACAGCCAACTCAAGCTCTTGTTTATCTTAGGTTCTATATCCGTTAAAAGAACTTCAGACCACGATTCAAGGGTGTTTGACAGGACTAGCACATTCCCAGATATCCACTGAAAACTGGGATTGTTTGCTGGTATGATGAAGCCAAGTCCATCGGTCCCAAAGAAACTTCAGTCCTTCGAGACAAAGGTTAGCTCCAAACCAAGAAGCTGTGAATTATGTTCAAAGGAAAACTATCCTGTACGGTTGTGCCCGCGTTTTCTCCAAATGTCAGTGGATGCGCGTTACGCATACATCAAGAAGAAGCAGCTATGCTTAAATTGCTTTGCAAGAGGCCATCAGCTCCGCGATTGTTCCAGCACTCACAGCTGTTTCACCTGTAGAGGCAGGCATCATACCCTTTTAGATCGAGGAACCTCTAGTTCTTCGGGGTCAAACTCCACAGCAGCCTCTTTGCCAGTTCCACAACCTGCTGCGAGGCCTTCGAGCAGTAATCCAAAGGAAAGCACTTCTACTATGCAACTACTATTTTGCCTCTGGCACTACAGCTGTTCTGCTGAGCTCGGCAATTATTGACATCTGTCATCTGGGCACCAGCTATCGAGCGCGAGCACTGATTGACTCGGGATCCGAAGCAACGTTCATAACAGAACGCCTCTTCAATCTAATCAAGTTGCCATTCCGACACATTCAAACCAAAGTTTCCGGTCTAAACCTGTCGGTGTCCGCGAAGTCTACCAGGCTATGCCACTTCCCAATTCGATCTCCAACGAAGCCGGGTCTACAAATAGACACCGCAGCCTACGTCCTTCTGGAATTAGCAGGCAAACTGCCTTCCTACACAGTTCCTCATAATTCTTTGAAAGATCTGCCCGCTCTCCTATGGGCAGACACCGCCTTCGTCGAGAGTTCTCTCGACGTCTTGATCGGAGCCGATATTTTACCATCCGTATTGATGAGCGGCATGCGTAACAATATCTGTGGCTCACTTCTAGGTCAAGAAACCATTTTCGAGTGGGTGCTCACTGTGCCGATTTCCAATACCCAAACCAATAGAGTCGCAGCCTTCACGACGCAGGTAAACCAGGACAAAGAAGGGTCGTTAGACAGACTTCTCACCAAGTTCTGGAAGGTGGAGAACCTACCAGTCAAGCTGGTAAAAGAGTCGGATTCCTACTGTGAAAGCAATTTCGTCCGGACCACAAAAAAGAAGCAAACGGAAAGTACGTGGTAACGCTACCGTTCTGCGACCCCAGCCATGTCGGATCCATTTTGGGATATTCTAAGTCCATTGCGTTAGCTCAGTTTCATAGAAACGAGAATCGTTTAAAGAGAGATTTTCCCTTAAAAGAGCAATATGATATGATATGAGCGTGATTCAGGAGTATTTGGATATTGGTCACATGAAAGAAGTTCCTTCGACTCACAATTCTTCAAATGATTACCTTCCACATCACGCTGTGATTAAGCCCGAAAGCACAACCACGAAGCTTTGCGTTGTATTCAACCCTTCAAGCACTTCAGCAAATGGGCTTAAACGATATTCTTCATGCTGGTCCAGTCCTACAGTCCGATCTGACGATTCAGATCCTGAAGTGGCGATATTTCCAATTCGTTTTCAGTGCAGACAATACCAAAATGTATCGCCAGATATGGGTCGATCCAGAGCATACGCCCTTTCAGAGAATTCTGTTCCGAAACAAGGAAGGAGAGATCCGAGATTTCGAGCTACAAACAGTTACCTTCGGGGTCAACTACTCGCTATTCGAGTCCTGCAACAGCTTGCAGATGATGTACCAGGGCGATTTCCAAAAGCCAGCCATATTATTAGACATGATATGTACTTCGACGACGTTCTGGCAGGGGCCAACTCCGTACAAGAAGCTCAACTGTCCATCCAAGAGCTGCAGGCAGCTCTGGGCTCTGCCGGTTTCCCACTGAGGAAGCGGACTGCCAACCAAAGGAGCATCCTAAAGCACATTCCTGCTGAGCACCTCCTCCACAGTGAGTTCCTCGACATCGATGCCGAAAGCACGACGAAAACGCTCGGTATGGATGGCTATCTTCGACGAGTTCTATTTTATCCCGCCAGGGATATAACTCTAACCTTCTTATACAAAACGCGAAGTTTTTTCCCAAATCGCAAAATTATTTGATCCTGCCGGATGGCTAGCGCCTTTTATCATCCGTTCCAAAATCTTTATGCAGGAGATTTGGTTGCAAGAGTTGAGCTGGGATGAAAGGATTCCCAGCGAAATTGAGAGAGTCAGAAGTGACGAACTTTTCTTCAAGAATATACCGACCTCAACAAGATCCGTGTTCCGATGGGTCGGGTATCAACCAGAGGTCAAGGTTGAACACCACGGGTTTTGCGATGCGTCTCAAAAAGCATATGGAGCGGCTATTTACGTACGGGTCGAGATCGGATCCAAGATCTTGACGTCGCTCCTCACAGCCAAGACCCGAGTAGCTCCGGTCAAAACCGTCTTACTTCCAAGGCTAGAGCTCTGCGGTGCCGTGCTGTTAACCGAAATGGTGACGCAATACTTCCAAATATGCCGACAGCCAGTTCCGAAATTAACTGCTGGACCGACTGGCTTGGTTAAAGAAGCCAGCTTGCCACTGGACCACGTTTGTGGCCAACAGAGTGGCCAAGATAACTCTGGTAACATCTGTCGACAGTTGGGGCACACGTTCGTTCCGAACAGAATTCCGCTGACTTAGCCAGTCGAGGCGTGTCTTTGCAAGAGCTAGCTGGCAGTCAACTTTGGTGGCAAGGACCAGAGTGGCTACAAGGACCAAGAGATCTATTGCCTGCGCAAAGCTACGCTCATCCAACAACCGACCTAGAGCAGCGTGCAGAAAAGGGTTATTTTAGTCAAACGCCCTCCGACGATTTTCTAGACCGTTTTTCCAAGCTAGATAAAGCACTGCGCGTCCTGGCGTATATTCTACGGCTCCTAAAACGCTGCCGCAAGAGCCCGATCCCGGCCGATTTACGTCCCACAAGCGGTGAAATAAGCGATGCGGAAAGAGCTTTAATCTCAATTGCGCAGAGTGTAGCATACGCCCAGGAGCGTCATTATTTGGAGGATAAACGCCCCCTGGCAGTTTCAAACCCTATCCAGAACCTATTTCCTTTTCTGGACCAACATGGCCTATTAAGGGCATGTGGTCGCTTCACTGCCTCCAAAGCTCTACAATACGATGAGCGCCATCCCATAATTCTTCCCTACACATGTAGACTGTCTCGCCTTTTGGTCCAATTTCCCCACCAGATCACTCTTCATGGCGGCAACCAATTAGTTGTGCGCCTAATCCGATCCAAGTATTGGATTCCTAAAATCAAGAATCTGGTGAAAGCTGTGGTGAATTCGTGTAAGATCTGCACGATTCACAAGAAGAAACTACAGACACAGCACATGGGTGATCTTCCGACAGACCGAGTCTCGTACTCAAGGGCGTTCACGTACACGGGCATTGATTAAGCCGGCCCTTTTGAGATCAAGAATTATACAGGGAGAGCGTGTCTCATTACGATGGGATATGTTTGTGTGTTTCTCTACCAAGGCTATTCATTTGGAACCCACCTGCGATCTTACAACCGAGAAATTCCTCGCGGCCTTTGCTCGTTTTGTAGCTAGGCGCGGGTGTCCGCAATGGGTCCATTCGGATAATGGCAAAACCTTTGTGGGTGCAGCAACTCTGCTTTTTCGAGACTTCTTAGAAGCCATGAAGGAGTCCGTGACGGATGCAAATAGCCATCAGGGACTAGTGTGGCGGTTTATCCCCCCAGGTTCTCCGCATATGGCAAGTCTGTGGGAAGCTGCTGTTCAAAGTTTCAAAACGCTTTTCTATAAGTCCACCGCTTCCCGCAAATACACGTTTGAAGAACTTGCCACACTTCTGGCAAATATTGAAGCTTGCCTTAATTCCAGGCCGCTTTCCCCGATGTCCGAAGATCCAACGGACTTGCTCGCACTCACGCCAGGCCATTTTCTTATTGGCGGGCCGTTGCTTTCCACGGCTGAGCCCGAAATAAAAGGCGAGGCCAAGTCGATTATAAATCAATGGCAACATTTGAAGGCTCAAAATGAGCAGTTTAGTGCACGATGGAAAGAAGAGTATCTTAAAGAACTCCACAAGAGCCACAAATGGCAATTCCCAACTATAATTCTTCAGATCGACGATATAGTGGTCGTTAAGGAAGATAATCTGCCATCGAACGACTGGCGGCTCGGCAGAATTGTATCTGTTTTCCCAGGAGCCGATAGCCGAGTTCGAGTTGTCGAAATCCGTACTTCTCGCGGGACAATCAAACGCCCAGTCCATAAAGTGATCCTCCTTCCTACCGAGCTTACGGATTCCTTCGGCTCCAAGGAGTAATTTTATATTCGCTTTCCGAGCTCCTACTGAGTCATTTGTATCCTTTCTTATTCCCGCAGATTAACTTTTACTCAATATGGTTCCTCGGCCACGTTCCGCCCAAACTTTGGATAGCAGACGTTCCCGAGGTTCGAATTCCTACCGCTGCCGAGTCTGCCGGGGAATCCATACTCTTCGGCGGTTTCTGAGGCTAAGTTCCGAGAAGCGTCTCCGAGCAGTACCTATAAACAAGGACTGCTCAAATTGCTTGGCTCACCAGCACTCGATGGGACGTGTCTCAGAGAAGGTGGCTGCAAGAAGTGTGGAGAAGCCCATCACACACTTCTGCATCTGCACGAGAAGGTAACTCCACCGTCACGATCTTCCCGCCAGTCATCGCCAACTCCAGCACGCTCAGCACGCGCGTCCCGCCAGGCATCGCCATCTCCACCACGCTCGTCACGCACGCTGCGTCGTTAGTCGGTAGCTCTTCGGCAACCTCCGATGTCGGTCTCGAGGACTCCGTCGCCAACACCGACACCCAGGACGCCTCACGATTCGTCCCCCTCTGTCACGGCTTTGCGGCAACTGCAGAGCATCCACATCCTGCCGACAGCCGTCGTGGTGCTTGACTCCGGGAAGACCACCTACGAGACGGCTGCAATGATCGACCCGTGCATGCCCGTGAGCAGCATCGACCGATCTTTTGCGACCGCTTTCCGGCTTGTCAAAATCCAAGTCGGGGACGCTGTTTGCGCCAGAAGGGCGCTTAGTGCTGGGAGGCAGTCTTGCTCTCTCCTCCTCCTCTCTCTTGCTCTTCATTTCTTTCGCCCTCCTTCGGCCCTTGGTAGTTACAACTTCGGAACTCTTCAAAACATATAATTCCACCGCAGCTATGTCGCGATTAGATTTAAGTTTAGTTCTAATTTACTAGCAGCCTAAGAAGGCCGAATAAATAGTGAATTGTGTTTTCGATCCCTGCCGCCTATTTAATTCATTTGTTCGAGCCCCTTCTGCTGCCCTTCTACGTGGGACTCACTCTACGACTTTTTCTACCACCTACATCAACCTTCAGAGAACTACATCGCTGGAAATGAGTTGGCTTCCAATCCGCCCGAGAAGAACTCTACTTGGCTTTTCAATCCGCCCACTCCATTTCAGTTATAAATAAATAAGCATGCATTCGCGGACGTGTTTTGAAAATTTATGTAAAATCGGATGATAAACAAGGAAGTTATTAAGCAATAAAGTTTCTGTGTATGCTTCTTCTTCTTGATAGAGAAAGGGAGAGGGAGAGAGATGTTGAGATGTTTGGGTACCGGGTATCTCAAAGTCGGTCACACTCGACTGTAGCTTTCCCACTTGTTAAGCTATACGTCTGACATTTTCAACATATTTGTATACCCTTGCAGGGCGGTAGGATTTCTTTGAAAAATATCCTTGCAAAAAATAACGAAGTCGGGAGCTTACTGAGCAATTAAAAGGATATTTCTAAACTACTAGGATATCCAGATCAGCGCGTGGAATTGCCCACAAGTAAGCAATTTATTCGACTAGCTCGGAAGTGCAACTAAGAGATTCTCAAAAGAACCTAAGTACAAATTAAAGGCACGAAAAAAATATAATAATAAATTAAATTTCAATCGACTACTGAATAAATCCAATTCGGTCAGTGATTAAGTTGAGTGAAATTTAATAAAATGGCCCAACAACCACCAGCTCAAGTACAACCACCAGCTCAAGGGCAACCACAAATTGGTGTGGCACCCAACCCATTGACGGAGCAAAACTTTAATCAGCTTTTGGCCCAGATCCGGAATATTCCAATGTTTGAAGGAGATCCATCTACCCTAGGAACGTTTGTCAGAAGAGTTAACTACCTTTTGGGTCTGTATTCTACAACCAATGATCGACAGACAAGCGTTATATTTGGAGCAATTTAACTTCAAATCACCGGTGATGCTCAGAGGATTCTGCAAGTTCTACAAGTCAACAGCTGGCCAGCTCTTAGAGCAGCCCTAATCGACGAGTACAAAACGCAAACCCCTGTGGAGGAACTATTAAGGCGATTATACAATACTAATTTTCAAGGTATCCTAAGAAAATTTTGTAATGAGATCGAGCTTAAACAGTTAGTTATAAGCAACAAATTAGAACTTGAAGGAAATCAAAATAAATTATTATTGTACACAGAAGCAATGTTTAGGACTACAAAAAGCCTAATACAACGAAAATTACCTGACAGAATTTTTATGACATTAGCAAGAAGCGATATTTCAACAGTACCTAAACTAAAACCAGCGGCTCAGCAAGAAGGGCTATACGAAGAAAATGAAAATTTAAAACATTATAATATCAATCTTAATAAAATTCAAAAGCAACAACAAACAAATTATACACGTAACCCTTACCCTTACACTAATTTGTACAGCACCCATCAATTTAATCCTGGCCCAGCTCTTTCAATTCAACCACACCCCAATCAACCCCAAAGAATGGTTCCACAAAATTATAGGTTCCAATCGAATAACAGAAATAATACTTTTGACCAAAATAGGGGAAGTTACCAAGAGTTTCGAAGAAATTTAATTCAGGGACAGCAAAATAATACAATGAATCAAAGCCAACAGTCAAGTGGACGATCGGGCTCAGTACCCAACCAACCCCAAAAGAGAGTCAGAGAAAGTAATAGTGGACAATCAAGAAT
>VNJZ01006286.1:0-24935 GCA_008042795.1 Drosophila asahinai
ATAATTATATAATAATTAATTATTAATAATTATAATTATATAATAATTAATTATTAATAATTATAATTATTAATAATTAATTATTATATAATTATAATTATTAATAATTAATTATTATATAATTATTATTATTATATAAACTATTCAACCTTAAGATCTCTGTTCTTTAATAGAAAAAAGTTTTTTGTTATATTTTTAATTAATAATAAGCTCAAAACAAATTATAATGCATTTAAAGTTAATGTTATTTTGGGGGATTTAAGATTCTTATACTGAAATATAAAAATATCAAATATATCGATATATTTTGGTGATAAATATTGCAAGAAACCTGATGATATTTTTAAAGAATGGTATTTTTAAGGAATGGTATTTTTAAAGTATGATATTTTTAAAGAATGATCATCCATACGATATTTTTTACATATCCTAGCTTGGAGTTAACATTAGAAATTGGCTAAGTAAGGTTGAAATTAAATAATTATAGTATAAGAAGTGCTTAAGATACTAATGAACCAATAGATACTGATAATAACCACCTCTGATCTCAAATTTCTTAATCTTATATCTCTGTAAATATATTATTTTTGCATTTAATTAATAACACTCAGCCCAGCTCAAAATGTATTAAATATTCCGCACCAATCGGCTTTTAAAATGTTGCAAAAATAAATGCAATAATTTTTTCTCCCTCGATTTAAACCCCATTTGGCCGCAGTTTTTACAAAATTTAAATAATGCCCGCCAGCAGCTTGGTAAATAAAGAGCAAAAGAGGCAAAGAGCTGAGTGAGAGACGCTTGGGGGAAATCCGATTATCGCTGTGGCCAGGAAAGGACATCACCGGACAGCCCAGGGAGCTCTCCTTTCCCTCGTCGGCTTTAAAATTGCATTTCGATGGCCTGGCCTGGCCTGTGTGTGTGTGTGTAGCATATATTTTTCAGAGAAAACGAGCGGAAGGATGTGGCCAGCATGAGCGAGAGGATGAGGGCCAGGAGCACCACATGCGGGTGGCGTTGCAGAAAACCGCAGTGAAAATGCCCCGAAAAGGAAGTGCGAAGGCGAGAACGAAAGGACACCCCAGGTGGCGGCAGCTCTTGCCCCAAGGACGACTTTGCCTGGCCTGGCTTTGCTTTTCGGTAAATTTAAGACCGATCATCTCTCATTCCCTGAATCCTTCGAAATGATGCACGCACATTTAATTAACATTTAACGTTAACTTGTCCATTAAGCCGAAGCGAAACAATAGCGAGAAAATTGCAATGGCAGCAGGGGAGAGTGGGGAACAAGGAGCCAAGCATTTGCATACAAGGAGATGATCCCCCATCATCATCTGCAGCAGCAGCAGCAGCAGCAGGATGAACAGCTTCATCCCATCAGTCCATTCCACGTCAGCGGTTTATCGTCGTCCTAGGTGTCATTCCAATTTTCTTACAACCCCGAGACGAGCAAAGACGATGAGGAAAGAAGAGGTTGAGGGGGAAGTATCACTGGGAAAAAAATCTAGCTTAAGGTAATGGGTTTTCAGACTTTATTCTGGAATTTTAAGCTAATTAAATTCTTTCTTGTAAGAGTTTTCCTTTAAATAAATATTTTTAAAAATATTTATCACTCAAAATTTTAGCCAACAATTATTATAAATAAATATTAAGGCTGATAGAATCCCCTTTTATTAGTTATTTATTTGTTTTCCGTGTAAACTCCTCCTTTCTATTCCCTAACATCTCATCTCTGGCTGTTCCATTGCCTCTGAAAGAGAGACGCGTGCAAAGTTTCTGACATGAAATAAATGAAGACGCAACTTTCCAGCAAACCCTCTCCACTCTCTCTCTAATTTGCGTCGCTTTTCCGCTTTTCTTGGCTGAAATTTCCCTCATTCAGCCGGGCGACAAATACGTGGCTCTGCATTACTTTATTCGGAGTCAGGAGCTATGTTAGTTTTGAAGCCACAGGCAGCTGATCCACCTTCCTGCCACTGAGTAATCCATGTTGGATAAATAAAGTAAATTTAATGCTAAAACTTTTTCATAGATGTGAACAAAAAATAAGGGAAACAACCAGGAAAGGTGCTGCTTAATTAGGCAAGTGTTGGGAAAGTTTAGGCAATTTATTTAGCTAAAAAAGATTCGAGGCTTAAATATAAAGAAAAGGTTTTAAGAAGATGCTTAACTTATTAATATTAAAATTTATTTTAGCCAAAGGAAGTCTGTATTCCGAAAAGGTATCTGACTTTCCAGCCAAGTGGATCATCATCCTCTTAGCGAAGGTGGAGAGAGGTAGCTTTAGTCCCCCGTTAAAATCCCCGCCCTTGACCATTTTGTGGCAAACATTTAAGCATCTGGGCCTGGCCAAAAGCGGAAAAGCGAAAACAGAAACCGCAAAATGTTTTCGGCGCGCATTTTATTGTTTAATTTGAATTGCTCTCGCTCTCGCTGGCAGCACAAATGAGGGCAGAAGGAAGGAGGAGGCGGGTAATAACCGCGTGACCGCAGGCGCTGTAAATGGATTACAACGCCCCAACCGCCATCGCCGCTGCCACGCCCCCCTTGCAATCAATTAAGGCGACCCAGTACCCAGTGTGGGGGGCGGGGCAAAATGTAAATAACATTTCTACCCAAAAAAAATACACTTTCGCTCTGCAGTTGCGTCTCCTCTGGAAATTGTCATACGCGGCGTATGCGTTATATTTGCATGCCAATGAATGGATGGTGTATGGGGCGTGTGTATGTGCACGCAGAGAAAAGGGGTGAAGGTGGATTTAATAAGCAAAAAAATATTATGTATATATTTAAGAGATATTAGTATTGGGTATTAAGCCTGGCAGGAAGTCTGGAATATTGAATTTAATGTGTTTTATGCCTTTTGAGCTTTGAATTTAGGTAATCTCTTAATTTTGGTTAATACTTTCTTTAAATTGAATTACTTTCCTATTTTATTATTATTTTTATTATTATTTTTATTATTATTATTATTAATTTCTTTATTATTATTATTATTTTATTTACTATTATTATTATTTTAATTATTTATTTATTTATTTTATTTTGTATTATTTATTTATTTAACCCAATGGATTTTTAATGAGTACTAGCTAATGGGGCCTTCGACTCATTTTTTGTATTATTATTAAACTAATTTTATATTATTATTAGTTTATTTATTATCATTATTATTTCATTTATTATCATCATTATTTTTCTTATTTAACCTTCTTCCTTAGCATCCAAAGTCTGTAATATTTATTTGTGAAGCCTTATTTATTTTGCAACTGATTTAATGTAGAATTAGGCTTTTTTCTCAGTGTTTTTTCTCTGTGCACGTGTACACACGTTTGTGTGGTGTGTGGCCAACACACACACCCACAAAACACAATTCGTACATAAAAGCGGCAACAAAAAGTTTACGCATAAATCAAACAAAAGCAAACAAAACAAAGAGGAGTGCGGATGCTGCCTCTTTCCTGTTGCCTCCTGCTTCCTCCTTTCTCCTTTCTCCTTTCTCTCTCTCTTTCTCTCCCTCTCTCTATTGCTTTGCCTCTTGTGCATTTCTCCATTGCACGTAAATATTGCGTGGGCAATAAAAAATTTAACAACACAAACAGGGGCCAAAAAAGCAAAGAACAGTCCGAAAATCAGCAAACAAAGCAATTGTACGAGAGAGGGAAAAAGAGAGAGTAAAGGCATCAGAAAGGAGAGAAAGAGGAGAAATAGAGAGAAGTCAGAGAGAATTCTAAATCAGGTTCAAACTATTCAATGTTCGCTGGTTTTTTTGGCAATAGCTTCATCCTTTGCCGCCTCCCTTAACCCGTTATCCTTTATCCGCATCCTGACTCCTTACATAATTTATAATGCCACCACATGCCGCTCCTCTTACTCTGTGTGTGTGCAAAAAGAGCAGCCGCCGCCAAAGTGTGCCATGAATGAATATGCATGATAATCAAGTGGCGACGTTGCGGCCTTCCCTCCTTCTCCTGCTCCTTCTTTTGGCACACTTTCATCCACCCACTGGCCAGCCTTCGCTTTGCCAGACAAAGTGCACAAAACGTAGCACACTTTCCAGGGCCACCAACTGTGTGTGTGTGTTAACAACAACAGAACAGTGTTGCAGTTGGATTTTGGCCATCGCTAATTGCAACTGAGAGTGGCAAATTGGAATGGAGCAAGGCTGCAATGTTTTCAAGCATTTTTAAAAAATATAATGCGATATTTAAGGTGCTTAAGAGAGGGGAGAAGGAGTTTATTTATGGCATTATGCTTATAATAGGGAAGAACATAGAGCAACTTACGTAAAAAACTTTATTTTAAACAAATTTTATTGAAAAAATGAGATCTTTCAAGGTTCAAATGAAGATCAATCTAAAAATGGTCTTGATTTATATATTTATATGTTATATATTTATGAAAATGTATTCCAGAATTTTCTCAAACACTTTTAGGCATTTAAACTTAGAAAGAAAATATCTGCATACTTTTAGATTGAAAAAGTCTTTAAAAAAATTCTCTTATGTCTCTCCTTTGGGTAATAGCAAAGATTCCATAAGCTTTGACTTAAATTTGACATGAAATATGATAAATAATTAATTTAAAAAATATTCCCAAATGAAAAATAAAATTCCCAATTAAATTAGTCATAAAATACAATAAATTCCCGAATAAATAATAAAATATTCTGCAAATTCAAGCCAAGTTCTCTTTAAATATTCATCAACTTACCTAGAAACTTTATATAAAAAAAAAGGTATCTTTTCATAGTTCAAATGAAGATCAAGCTAAAAATGATCTTGATTTATATATCTATATGGTATATCTTTGGGAAAATGCATCTTATAAATTTCTCAAGCACTTTTAGGCATTTAAGCTTTCGAAAGAAAATACCTGCATACTTTTAGATTGTAAAAGTCTCTATTTAAAAAAGTCTCTCTTAAAAAAAGTCCTCTTAAGTCTCTCCTTTGGGTAATAGCAAAGATTCCATAAGGTAGTTATATATTTTTGAAGCTTCAAGTTTAATTAGACATGAAATATGATAATTTCTCAAACCCATAATAAATAATAAAATATTCCCAAATGAAAAATAAAATTCCCAGTTAAATTAGTCATAAAATTTAATAAATTCCCGAATAAACAATAAAATATTCTGCAATTTCAACCCAAGTTCCCTTAAAGCACTCATAAACCATAAATATGTGAAACCAACTAAGAATTTCATCTAAATTTGACCAAAAATGCACAGTTCAAGTCCGAAAAATGCCTCTACCATTTTGTGTATCCCGAAATGCGTCGGATGTGCATGTGCAATTTCCTTTGTCTAGTTCGTTAGTCACAGACAGCGAGGAGGAGAATGGCCCGCATTCTCCTTTGCCATTTGCCGCCTACGCCTGGCCTGGCCTGGGCCTCTCCTGTTTGTGACATTTTGCATACGAATTAAGCGACGCCTGCCTTCGTGCGTCCTTGCTGAGGAATTGCATTTAACTTCCGCTTGACTTGCAGCCGCAATTGGCCAAAACCCAAAGGCCACAACAAGACCCACGCAGCAGCCTTGACCAGTGTCCGAGAACTTGCGTTGCAAACTTTCGCCCGAAAGAAAGATGCCAGCACAGGAAACGGAAATTGATTGGAGACAGGACTTGGGACTTGAGACTTTCGGACTATGCAAACAATTAGGCGAACGACGAAAGTTTTCGCCACCCGAAAGTTTGGCAGCTGCCCGAGTGTGCCATCATCCCCGGCAAACTTGGCCCTTTGTGGTGGCCAAGTGGAAGAGGAAGTGCATTCCCCTATGGCCGAGGCCAAAAGTGGTACTCTCCTGCTTTATTTCCACATAAATTTGCTAATTAAACTTCAATCATTAGGCGAGCGATTAATGCTTCAAGGCGGCCATGCAACATGCAACTTATTTATTCTTTCAAAATTCCAAATCATACAAAGGTAATGAGTACATTGGTGGAGACTGAGTGGTGTCACTGATTTGGAATCTCTGAATTTCCGCAAATATTTCTTCATTGTAAAATTTGACAAAAAAGTAGAAAGTGTGTAAAATATAGTGACAAAAAATTTAGAAAAAAATGGCAAGATCCTTGGCACAAACGCTGTAAGTTCTAAGCAATCCAGAACCCAGGACTCCTCTTTGGATGACATTTTCTTGGCTTCTTCTTGATACATGTTAAAAACGAAAAAAAAATTGTTTCTTTGGCACAACGTTGGGAGATCTTCAACGGGCAACTTAAGTGTAGAAAGGACACCTCTTGGGCTGACTTCTTGGCTTCAAAATACATGTTAAAAACGAAAAAAAAATAGTGTTTCTTTGGCACAACGCTGGGAGATCTTCAACGGGTAACTTAAATCTAATAAGAACACCTCTTGCAAATGACTCGGTTTCAAGTGGAATGTGTTTTTGGTCAAGGATTCGCGTGGCTTAGCTTAAAGCTGATCCACAATACGATCCAAGGCATCGGTGCGATCCTGCATGAACATGAAAAAGGAAATGAAATGAAATGAGTAAATAATAAATGAAATGAAAAATAAAAATGAAAAGAAAAACCCCAGTTTATAACCGAAACTCAAGATAAAATACTAAAATAAAAAATGGGACAATATTTAGATCGTTTTTCAGAGAGTTCCGGGTATAAACATAGATCGCCTTTCTGAAATTCCAACTCACAATGTCGGACTTAACGATGCGCTCAATCAAAGCGCATGTTCCCAGGCAACATGGATATGGGACAAGAGGCTTCTCATCGATCTTGTCCTCCCAATTGTCTTCCTCCTCTGTGGTCATGTCCTCGTACCCCTCATCATTCGTCTCATCCCAATTATCGTCATCGTCCTCATAATAGTCCTCATAATCGTCCTCATCGTCATCGTAATCCTCTACTGGATGGTGAACGATCGGAGGAGGCATAGGTGGAAGATTCCCCATACAGAAACGCTCCACTGGTCGTTTGACCATCCTCTGGATAAATTCCTGAATATCCTGATCCATCTCTGCAAGCACATTCATTTCTGCAAAGTCCGATAGATCTGAATCTTCTTCTTCTGAATCGACATCGGACAAGCCCACAACGTCTACGTCTGCATCTTCATTATCCGAATCATCATCAGAGCTGTCGTCGACGGAACCATAGTAGATCAAGGATTTTCCATTATATGCTTTGGGCTTTGGCCATTCATGGATCGCCAATGGGTTAATTAGCATGGACGAGGCCAATGTCTTGTAGGTCTTTGGCGGCTTTTCCATTAGTGTCATTTGTAGCGCGTTCTCCTCCTTGAGCTTTTGGATTGTCGGATGTTTTATTTCTGCCGAAGTCCACATGGTCTCGTTCGGCTTGAGCTTGAAGTCGTCCCATCCAGACCCCATCTCCTCCAGAGTCTGGAATCTCATTTTCTCATTCGGCTTGAACTTGAAGTCGTCCCATCCAGACCCCATCTCCTCCAGAGTCTGGAATCTCATTTTCTCATTCGGCTTGAGCTTAAAGTCGTCCCATCCAGACCCCATCTCCTCCAGAGTCTGGAATCTCATTTCTTTCGGAGTCCAATTGGTGTCGATCGGCTTTAGCTTGAAGTCGTCCCATCCAGAGCCCATCTCCTCCACTTTAGCGTAATGCGATGGCAATGGTGAAGCCACCTGCAGAGCCTGGGATCTCAGCCTGGTCTCGTTCGGCTTTAGCTTGAAGTCGTCCCATCCAAGATCCATCTCCTCCACTTTAGCGTAATGCGATGACAATGGTGAAGCCACCTGCAGAGCCTGGGATCTCAGCCTGGTCTCGTTCGGCTTTAGCTTGAAGTCGTCCCATCCAGAGCCCATCTCCTCCACTTTTGCGTGACGCGATGATAATGAGGTGGAAGCCACCTTCTTCAAGATTGTCTTTCGTAGCGAGTTCTCCTGCTTGAGCTTTTGGATTCTCGGTTGTTTCATTTCTGCCGCAGTCGGCTTGAAGTCGTCCCATCCAGACCTCATCTCCTCCCGAGCCTGGGATTTCATTCTTTTCGGAGTCCACTTGGTGTCGTTCGGCTTGAACTTGAATTCCTCCCATCCAGACCCCATCTTCTCCACTTTTGCGCGACGCGATGATGATGAGGTGGAAGCCATCGGCAGAGCCTGGGATTGGGCTACATTCAAATCGAGCGTCTTTTGGCGCTTGGCCTTATATTTCTCACGCTCCATTTTTGGTTTCGGATACTTGGACTTCCTAGAAACACAATAAAACAATAAGGGGATGAAATAATAAATGGGATGGATGTGGGTGGATGAGGTTGGGTTAGGGCAGTATAAAAGGGTTAACGAAACCATAACAGAGTAAATCAACACAGACACACAACACAACACACTTTTGGGCATTCATTTATCACAAATTACTGGGGGAATCAGCTAAACGGCGCCAGCAGATGACAAATTAAGTGTGGAAGGTCCTGACAACCATCAGCCAGACACACACACACACACACGTGCCAGCAGGACAACTTAAAGTGTTAACAAAAAAAAACAAAGAAGACAAGAAATAAAAGCATAAAAACTCAAGGGAACCTAAATGGAAGCTAAAGATGAAATAAGTCGAAGTTGAGGATACTCTTTGAATTACTTATTAATAGTTATTAATTAGCACTTAATAATAACCCCTTTAAGGGAACATTTAAAGCGAAATTTAATATTTTTTTATATATTATATTTTATAAAAAAAAAGCATATACCCCGCGAAATGGAAATGCAGGACTAAAGGCAAAGGGAAAGCCAGCCAAAGGACCCAAATTTTCGGTCCGCTCCTCATGCATATGCATATGTTTGTATGTATATGTATATGGAAATATGGTGGCAGGTCCTGCGCCCTTGGCCCTCCCCCCTTCGCGCTCTGCAATTTAGATGTTTATCCCCCGTTGTTGCCTCTGTCGTTTGTTGCTTTTTTTTGGCCCGAACAGGACAGAAAGCGTTCGTTCTCCTTAAGCCTTTTATTCAGTGCTTGCTCCTCTTTTTTGCGCCGTCACCGGCCTCGACACTTAACCCTCTAGTGCCCCCCGTTCTGCTGTTCAGCTGGCTAAATTTACATTTCGTTCGCCTCATCTATTTTACGTATTCATCGCGCACATTTACATGCGTTTTATTATCTTCCCTCCGCTCGCAACTTGTTATTTGTTGTGTTACATATTCAAAGGATTTGCCTTCTTTCTTTCGTATCCCCTTTTTTTTGGCAAGTGGATTTGCTGACTGGGAAGCGACTCACTAACCAGACGTCTGTGTGTGTGTGCGCGCCAGTGTGTATAGCTTATTTTAATATCAACATATTTATGATGTGTTTGAGAGAGCCCCAAGAAAGTCAGTCGGCAAGGACTGTGGCTGTGGTACTTGAAACCCGTAATCGCTGTGACAGCTCGCAGATGGGCGGCGGAAACGAGCAAAATTATTACAACTCCCTTAGCTCAGCTGTCTTTTGTGGAACGCACTTGAATCTTGCCACGAAAGTCCTTCTGGAGTTGGTAAACATTTGTGCAGAGTTACTTGGGGTTTCGCACATTTAAAATGCTCTTGAAAAGATGCTACGAGCAAGTTCCTTATGCGTAATAAATTATTCTATTTTTGATACCAACTTCCAGGCACTTGAAACTATCTCTGTGACAGCTGAGCCAGGTGCCGCCATTAGTCATGCCAACAACAGGTGGACAGACATGTCAAGTGGCCATTCCTTATGCATGTAAATCTCAAAATCCCCAAGTGCAGTCACTTGGCCCGCCTTTTGTCTCTCCTCTGATAAATTATAAACAAGGAATCTCCATTTCCACGCGCCAAATGCCTGACAACTTCTGACTTGACTTTCGGCCCGACTCGAACTCAACTTGACTCGGATGCGAGTGACTGACTGGCTGACTGATGAGCAGTTCGAACTGGGGAACACCTGACAGACAGGCAAATCGGAGGCAGGCAACCGGGTAAATGGGGCCATTAGGAGGTCGTCGCCAATCCACTTTCACTTCCATTTCCACATCCACATCATCAACTTCGACCTCAACGAGAGGGCAGGCCAATTAATTTGCTTGCCTCAAAATTAACAAGGATGCGAAAATGATGAGGGGATTTTCGATGGGCAAACAAGCTGCGGCTAAACGAGGGGTTTTGGCTTAATGCTCGAATGTGTCTGTGGGTTCCGGATTTGATGCTGATGCAGCTGCTTCGATTGCGGGGGGTTAGAAATTTATGCTACACGATAAATAAACGCTTGTTTGCCAAATTGCTGGGAAATTTCTGCAAATTTGCCAGACCACTCACGGCTGATAAGGCTAAAAACAATCGATTCTCCGTTAAAGACACATAAGAGGAAAGCGATAACCGAAACGATTACGGGCAGGCAGGGTGCTTAAGCACACTGCACGAGCAGATTAAATGCCAATTAATGACTGTACTTTTAATAACCTTACTTGCGAGTACTAATCTCTGTAATTCACACGATTAACGATAGCCTTTAAATAATCGATAATTAATAAGAAATATTTGCAATTCAAACGATTAACGATAGTCTTTAATCGATAATTAATAAGAAATGTTGGCTTGAGATACGATATCCTTTAAATAATCGATAATTAATAAGAAATGTTTGCAATTCACACGATTAACGATAGTCTTTAATCGATATTTAATAAGAAACGTTGGCTTCAGAAACGATAACCTTTAAATAATCGATAATAAATAAGAAATGTTTGCAATTCACACGATTAACGATAGTCTTTAATCGATAATCAATAAGAAATGTTGGCTTGAGATAGGATAACCTTTAAGAAATCGATAATTAATAAAAAATGTGGGCTTGAGATACGATAACCTTTAAATAATCGATAATTAATAAGAAATGTTGTCTTGAGATACAATAACCTTTAAGTAATCGATAATTAATAAGAAATGTTAGCTCAAGGTGATGATTTCAGGCACAGTTATCTTAAAGAGTGTGCCTTTCTTGATCCAAATTTAATCTCCTTGGCCAGTGGTCACCCCAAGCTAATTAAGGAAAAATAGAGTCTCCTTCTCCTTGTACCTCTCTCTCTCTCTCGATATCCTTTCAGACCAGAGACCCCCGGCTGGCTAATGGTATAAGATAAAAGCCACCTCCCTTCTCTCATCGCCTGCCTTTGGAAGTAACCACTTGGATTACACTTTGCCGGAAAATATGTTTTGCTTTTGTGCTCCTTGCTGCTTTCACTTGTGCTGTTTCTGCTGCTGCTGCTGCTCCTGCTGCTGCCTTTCGCTTTCTGCATTTCTTTGTCGCCCGTCGGTTATTGTTGCCAGTTTCCCAAACAATGCAGTCCCCGAAAAGGACAACATGAAACATGGCGAGACCTTGTTGGGGGAGGCAAGTGGGAGGGCGGCGGCGGTGATACATGAATAAGGACAAGCAAGGCCAACGGCAAGCGATGTCGCTACAGCAGCAGCAGCAGCAGCAGTTCCCATACCCATTCCCATTCCCAACCGACCCATGTGCCCGGATACTTGTCATTGTGGTGCACTTTTTTCTCTCTCGTTTTTTGTGAGCTCTCCTCCACTCGGAAGCCGCTCACCTGAACACCGGGACAGGAAATGGGTAACAGCTTATTGCATAACCCACAAGCGGGCCAATGTCGCCTGGCCGGGATTAGGGCAGTCCACAGAAGCCCCGAAAGCCAGGAGAGCCACAGCAGCAACTAGGACTGAGCACTGAGAGAAAGGTATGAGAATGCCAATATGTTTCTTACAATATTTTTGAGTTTAATTGAGAAAAATCTTTAAAAGTTCCACCAGAAAATTACTGTTGTTTTGAGAATTTACGAAATTATTCCTAGAAGCCTTAGACTTTTGACTATCCCTTGGATATTACCAATTAAAATTATTGCTATTGTTTACAACATGATTTCCTAGTGTTTCTTTTAAACATATTTAATTAAAAATCCCTACAGTATTTCTTGCAGTGTTCCCCTCTTACATATTGCCATTCAATCTTCACTGAAAGTGTGTGGGTGTGCGTGAGAACATTTTTGCGTTGGCTTCATTGCGGAATTCTTCGGCTAAGACTTGCTTTCGACTCAATCAAGTTGATAGCGGAGGCGCAGGCAAGGAAGGAGGCTGGAGGCGTGGCAATAAGGGCAAAAGTTCCTAGGCTCCATGCTGCCTGCATTGGCAAACTTTTTCGCACCAAAAGATTTTCGCAAACTGCAAATTTTTCCACTTTGCTGCCTCTTCTTGCCGGCGAAGGAGAGAGAGAGTCATTCAAGTAAAATATGCCATATATTCATCAGCGCGCACACACACTGGGTGTACAGTGTATACACACCCAAAAGCACACACTCACTTGCAGTCGGGGCTGACAAGTTGTAACATGATCCAATTCATTAAATGAAAATTATATTTTATGATTTAAATTGCATTTTGCCAAGGCGGCAGAGCCTGCATTGATACATATGTGACGACATACTCGTACATGTCCTTATGTAGTATGTGAGATGGGTGTTAGTTCAAGCGCACACTGTGCCCAGACTACACTGAGGACTATAAGTCCTTCCACAAATAAAACCTAGATTTTAAGTGCATTTTTCTAAGAAATTTATCTATCTTGATATAATATCTATCCTATATAATAATAATCCTATTGTAATATTTTCATATTACTTAATTTAAACATTTTTTGGTCACTGTATGTCTTCTAAAGGATTTAAGAAACTAAAAACAAACAAGGATCTTTGCCAAATATCTATGGCACTTATTTAATATTTGTTATGTTTAACTATAACTATTTTAAGAACCAGTTCCTTACACACCTTATTTCAGGTGTAGCTCATCTTGGGCCCTTTTACAGTCAAAGTTGGAGGGCAATGAATCATCGGGGGACTCTGGCGAAAAGAGGAAGCCTCGTCTCCTGGGAGTTCCCCCTTAGCTTTGCCTTTTCTTTATTTTTTTGTCGGTGACGCAGAGGAAATTTGAGAGCCGCAGGACTCCCACAACCCCTTTTCCGGCCGCCATCCCTATTGTCCCGATGCCCAAACATAATTTAGCGGAAATTCTGTTTTTGTTTTTTTGAGCGCGTAAAGTCAACGCGGAAGCCAGTCCCTAAATAAGGAAAGAATAAAGGAGCGAAAAGCCGGAAAGGGACAAGAGCGGAAAATGGAAACTGAAAACTGGAAAAGGAAAAAGGGAAAAGGGAGAGTGTGAGCTGGCAAAAAACAATTTCATCTTGTTAAGCTTGCAGTGCCGAGGAGGAGTGTTTGTGTACAGAGGAGTTTGTGTGGCAAGGAATTTAAATTGAGCGCATTCAGCTGGAGATGCAGCCCTCCCCCTGCCCCAAGGAAAACGTGAAAATTCCCACACATTCTCTGTGTTCGCCTTTTGCTGCTGTCTGCTTTCTTTTTTTGTTTATTGCCTTTTATTGTCGGGGTGGTGGTGGTGGCCATAATCTCCGGTGATCGTTTTATTCCGGGGCCAATCATTTGTCATCTTTCGCCCCACTTGATTAATGCTTTGCCCAAACCAGGTTTCCATTCGTGTATCCTTGTTCCTGCAAATTCGTTGCCATCTCGTTGGTGTAATTGCTTTCGGGCAACGAAACTATTTCCGTTCCGGTGACAAGCCTCGATTCCACCCGCCATTTCTCTAATTGCTTCCGCTTGCGTTGGCCAAATGCAAATTGCATTTCGCAGGACTTGGGACGACTCTGCACTCTCTTCTCTCCCCCCCACTCTTAATCGCTTAACTTTGGCGTCAACATTGCTCCACTCCAAATTATATAAGCCCTGACAAATATCTCCTCGTCGCGCATCGTCCGCCTCTGTACCGTTCGTCCTTCGCCTCTATCTCGACGAGTGCCCAGGGAGCCCAAAAAAGCATGCTACACATTTTGACAGACTGACAGCTGGGGCCAGCGTGGGCGGAGCATGGTCGGGGACAAACTAAGACCAAGACTAAGACCAAGACGGGGTCCAGAAGCCAAAAAAGAAAGTGGCTGAGACTGAGCTGCGGGCGTGACACGATTATAAAACAGGGATATCGTTATTAATCCGAGAGACTAGAGTTTACTTTAAATAGAGAAAGCAATGATTGTAAAAATAAACTGAAAACTGCTTCAGATACTTTTATTTATACCATTGTTATAGTTACTATTATTTTTCTATTGTGTATTCTTGGCGTGACTCACGGCGCTCAGCTCTAGTGGCTGAAAGCAGAGTCCTGGTGCTGCAATTAACGCAACAAGACTTGACCCTCCTCGCTTTCAGTTCGCTGATTGTATTTGGTGTAATTTTTAATTAGCTGCTTTGCCGTTCCCCTCTCAGCTTTAAACATATTTCTCCTTCTCTTTTTTCTATATTTTTTTTTTGTTCCCTCTTCCGCTTTGAAGCGGGCTAATTGCCTGGCTCTGTTCTTTTTTTTATTGTCAGGACCAGAGGGACATCGACATGTGGCGAGAGACAGAGAGAGAGACGACCAGCGAGATTTTTTAATTTAATAAAACTCGCCACACTCCCCCCGTAATTGACCGGCGTGCGAAGGACGCAACTCCCCCCTGATGGCGAGGGCGTGGCAGGTCAATATTTCATATGTGGCAGCGCCCTGGAGCTATCCGATTTATCTGCATTTCCTGCGATTTTCCCAGTACTCCCGCATGCCAATGGCCATACAATCCATATTTGCATTTCGGGCTTTATTTTTATTTTTTGGCTCTTTTTGAACTGTCGGTAATTCCCGCTGAAATATCGCCCCTGACATTTGAGCTTGATTAAATTTGAATATCTGAATATGCATGGCCAAAGGGCGAATTGGGGAAAAGCGGAAAATTGGAAAATTGCTGGGGAAATTCGTTTCACGCTTGCAAAAAATAAGCATAAACAAAAAAGGGGTAAATACCCAAGCGCGGTATCTGTTCTTAATAACAATAATATAATAAATATATAACCTATGCTATAGAGAACTTTAATTACTCGAAGTAAACCGCAATTATTTTAATCACATTTCCCCTCATATAGTGTTACATGAAAATTGTTCAAGTGTTTCAGCTAATTCCCGCAATTTTAGTTGGCAAAGTTCCGTTGCGTTCTGGTAAATAACAAGTCGCTTTAGCCGCTCTAAGCCAATTAAACAACTTTATAATCCAACGGCATCTCTGCCGGATTAAGTTCAACTTTTTTAATCAGAATTTATGAAATTGTGTTCATCGTTTAGCCAAAAATGTGGCAAGGACCAATTTTCGATAAAGTGGCGACCCAAAAAGCTCAAGTTGGGCTTACATTTTCTGTTAAATGTTTTGATTAAAACTTACATTGAAAATATTGTTTTAGTAAACTAATATTAGTTTAGAATGTTTTAAACTTGAGTTTTTGTTTGCAATTTAAGCCAAGTACAGATACAATTTTATCAATTTCAATGACGTTTGTACATTTTAGTGTTCGTGGCGTTGCCACCTATTTTGAAAACTCTGTAAAAACGGCAACAGACCCTGAAATAAGTGTAAACTGTCCTTCCCTTTCGCACACACACACACATTAAATAAAGCAGGCATTACTAAATATAGAGAATTGTTATAAATTCAAGGGAGGAATTTTAAGCAAACTAAATTACAGTTTCTTACTTATTTTCTTGTGGCGTTGTCATTTCTTATTGTAAACGCGGAATAAAATATTTTGCCTAAAATTACTTTGAGAATTATTAAGAGCCAAGCGCAATATTCACAAGAAGTTAAACACAAAAAGCTCGCGATCTCCGCTTTAATGTATTCTCAGCCAGCAGCAACCACAAAATGGCGCCTTTTGGCCACAGAACCAAGCCGAACAGGTTACAAAGCGAAGACGAATTTCGTTCTTTCATTTTCTTAGAATTCTTCGAAGTTCTCCTTTTTTTCGGCACATCCCTCCATCTCGCTCACTCGTACATTTCATTCGTGCATGTGGCATCACACAAACACACATAAAACCAAACACACAGGCACACACAAATTCATAGAATAACCAATTTTTTTAATTTTTCCCTGTTAATGTTGTTTCTTCCCAATTTAAGCGAAATAAATACGAATTGCTTACGTTTTTTCTTCAGTTTCCAACAAATCAAGTGCTCCCCTTCTGGAGTTTGGTAAATTCTGCCTGCAGACGAAGAAAACCAGATTTGGCACAAAAAATACTTTGGAAAATTAAGTAATGACTGAAAATCACAATTTGCACAAAAAGTTTTTGACAAGAAGCGGAGAGATCTCTGCTCCGATCGAATTTTTTCCCCTGCCAAGCAGCGTTGACAAAAATGCGTCTTCTCGACACAAAATCAAAGCAGAGACTGATAAAACAGAGACAAGTGTCTCTTTCTTACGTTTTTTATTTCGCAGCCTGCTGATTTTTCGACTTCTTCCCTCTCGCTCACTCAAGCACTTTTTCGAGTGTGTGACAACACACACGCACACAAACCCAAGAAAACTTGAAAAATAGGTGCATTCATTTAATTATTTTTCTAATACTTCAAGGCAGGAATGGTTTAAAATTAATGTGAAGGGTTTTTCCAAAAAAAGGAATGCGATTGCCAATTTAAGAGTAATAAATACGAATATTTTTATAACTTTTTTTGTGGAGTTTGTAGGCTTGCTACTTATTCCCAAAACTCTTTCTACAAATTCCAAAAAGAAAAGAAATTTAACAAAAATATTCTTTTGGAAGCCGAACGCCATTTTCAGAAGAAGTTTTCCACGAAAAGCCCAAAGATCTCCGCTAGATCAAAAGTTTTCTCACCAATTAGCCACAAAATGGCCCCTTGTTGCTAAAAAATCAAATCACAAAATGGAGACGCATAAAACAGAGACAAAAAAAGTTTATCTTTCCTTCATTTTCTTCAAATTCTTTGATTCGCAGAATGCCGCAAGTTGCCGCTTTTTCGGCGCGTTCTTCCCATTCGCTTCCTCCTGCACTCCTTCTGCGTGTGTGTGTGGTAGCAAACACACACACATAGCCTACTAAACACACAGGCACCCATTCACGCAGCAGCACACCTACTCCACTCGCACTTCACTCGAAAAAAAAGTAATTTCTTTAGTTTAGCTTACATGCTATTCGCAGCTTGCAGGTCTTAACACGCACAATGAGCGGGCAGAAGCGTACGTGATTGTACGTGTCTGCTTTCAATTTTCTTTCTCCGCGGCGAACCGAACCGACCGACGTTCAAAACGTTATAAACTAGAAATCTGCGTGGCGCAGTTTTCCGTTTTTTTTTTGTAAGTTCCTTCTGCTAGACAGTGATGTCATTTCCGCTTTTTTCCCGTCAAATTAGGCTTTTTTTGAAGTGTGACTGCGGAAAAAATTTGAAAACAGCGGGCAGCGGGAATTTCAGCTTTTTGTAACAAATTTAAGCAGCTTTTTTTATTTACTGTGCATTTTGTGTAATATTTAGATAATTTTTCCTTGTACAAAAATTTGTTGTTGCGAAACGGCTTGAGCTAGTTTATTAATTTATATGACATGGAATAACGTTACATTTGGACAATTTTTCTAAAAATGTTTCATTGAAAAATTGGTGCAGGTATAGGAGTTATAGGTAATCTCCCGCGGCTCCTAAAAAAAAAAGTTGAATTGCGGTATACATCCTAACGGTCCACAGAATCGTCCGATATGATAACTAGAATATGCATTAGTTAAAGGATAATTGTCCGGGGGTAACACAGTGGAGTTTTTTTAATCTTTATTTTTCGATTTTTTATGAAAGTTAAAAAAGACAAAAATTCAATTCCTGCCAAAAAAAAAAATTGAATTGTTAAATAAAAAATACAATAAAAAATAACATTAAAAAAAACTTCGACAGTGATACCTGGAAAATTAGTTGCAGAAGCTGTGTGCAAAATTTCAAAACGATTTAAACGATTAATCGTGTACACCAACTTTGAAAATGGCACTTTTCAAGAAAGCGCTTTAATGTTTTGGCTTCACATACATCGATCTATGAATTTAATTTGTTTTCATTTTGATTGTGTCTTTTTCCATTTCTTGTTTCTTTTCTTTAAAAAATAATGTTCAAAAAATCCCGTTTATTTGTTTTATCTTTTTTACCCTGGAATTCCGCTTTTTTTAGCTTTTTTATATTGTCAATCCAGCTTTTTTTTGGAGATGGGATCACGTCGATGTCTCTATCGATACTATCGATGGCGATACATCGATACAATGCGCCAACAGCTGTTTCGGCTGCCGGCGAGCAAAACAACAACAAACGAGGTTCTTCCTCGCATTTAGTTTTTAAAACTTATATTTATGATCCGCAACGTGGTGGTGGGCGTGTCGGGGGGCGTGGACAGCGCCGTGGCCGCCCACCTGTTGCGGGAGCGCGGCTTCAATATCCTGGGCGTCTTTATGCGCAACTGGGACGAGATGGACGAGGCGGGCCGGTGCAGCGGCGAGGCGGACCTCAAGGACGCGGAGTGGGCGTGCCGGCGGCTGGGCGTGGAACTGCGCCAAGTGAACTACGTGCGCGAGTACTGGACGGCGGTGTTCAGCCAGTTCCTGGACGACTATCAGCAGGGATTGACGCCGAATCCGGACATTCTGTGCAATCGGCACATCAAGTTCGATCTGTTCCACAAGCACGCGCTGCAGCACCTGGGCTACGATGCTGTGGCCACGGGACACTATGCCCGCAACAGTCTGGGCAACTTCCTGGAGCGTGGTGGCGCCACGGAAGCCGCCCGTCTGCTCATCCCCGCCGATACCTTTAAGGATCAGACGTTCTTCCTGGCCGGGATACCCCGCGAGGCCTTGCAGCGCACCATGTTTCCGTTGGGGGATCTGCAGAAGAGCCAGGTGAAGCAGCTGGCCACCAAGATCGGGCTGCAGCGGCTGGCGGGGAAGAAGGAGAGCACGGGCATCTGTTTTGTGGGCAAGCGGAACTTCAAGGACTTCATAAGGGAGGTAGGTTCTCTTTCCTGCTTATATCACTCAATGATTTCATTGGTTCCTTCCTTATTACGCAGTACATAAGCTCCCGGAGCGGAAACTTTGTGGACATTGACAGCGGCGCGACAGTGGGCCAGCACGAGGGCATCCACCAGTGGACCGTGGGCCAGCGCTGCCGCCTCAGCTCCTTCCTGCAACCCTATTTCGTGGCCAAAAAGGAGGCAGCCAGCAATACCATCTATGTGGCGGCGGGACACGATCATCCCGCTCTCCTCAGCACTCGCATACACATCGATCCGCCCAACTGGTTGTGTGAGGAGTCCCGGAAAAGGCTTTTGAGCTCAGGCTCCCTGCGCTGCCGCTTTCGTTTCCAGCACACAAAGCCCTTGGTGGATTGCTCGCTAAGTATAGCTCCTGGCAACCACTTCGAGGTCCAACTGGATATACCCCTGAGAGCCATCACACCGGGACAATATGCTGTGTTTTATGATGACAAAGCCTGCCTGGGATCAGCCCGTATTCTCAGCGCTGATCCCTTGAACAAGAGTCTGGAGGAACAGGCGCAGGTGGGAAGCCTAAATAGCTGATGGCGGCTGATTAATTTAATTATTTTACATTGCTAGAGAAGCAATTGTTCCTCATTTGTTTGTAATATAGTAATGTCTAAGGAGATTTGTGATTTCTTGTTATTTTCTGCAATTAAAACTCCCTCGCTTTCAGGGTGAACACTTTAAATATCTACGCAATTTATTCTAGGTCAGATTAACACATATTTTCAGAGGATAAAAAAAAAGAAGAGTATTCCTTACGCTATTCTTGTGGTCCTGGGCGCAGCTTCTCGAAGTCGATAAAATATTTGTGGTCTCAGATATAAATACAATTCGCTTAAAACTTAGGGTTACACATAAATGTTAGGTCTCTCGTCCTTACTGGCTAGCCTACGAACTAAACGTGGTTGAGCAGGGATGTGGGGAGCAGGATGGCCGCAGCTGGTTAAGTCAGCAGCACGGTGAGGGCGTCCAGGAAGCGCGTGAGGTCGCTCTGGCGCAGCTGCACCACAGCGGGCTCAAAGAAGTCCTGCAGCAGCGAGACGCCGCTCTTCTGGGCCGCCTGCTCGAAGGCCTTGCCAAAGAAGTTCCGCGGCGAGTCCTCCCTGACCGGAGCAATCCCGACCAGCAGGCACATGCCCTGGGCAGCGTCCAAGGGACATGTGGCAATCAGCGGCAGATCCGGCGCCTGCCTAGCCCTGCTCGTGGCCACGTGACCACGCAGAAGGAAACGGGCCAGCAGACCCAGGGCATAGGGATACGAGAAGAAGGCATGCTCCTCTTGCAGGACATAGTAGAAGAAGGAGCCAGCGGAGTGCACTTGGCGGGCCTCCAAACTACTCTGGACCTGCCTAAAGACGGCGGCATGGAGCAGCTTTGCCTGCTCGATCCCGGCGACCAAAAGCTGCTTGTGCTGCCGACTCAAAGCATCGGAGGCCTCCAGGAAGCAGTCCTCCGGCGTCTTGTGCTTCTTCACCGACTCCATGATGGCCAGCAGGGTGTACACGTAGTCCGCCGCCGCATACCGGCTCCGGTAGCCGTAGCTCAGCGTGAATGTGCCGTAGACGATGTCCGGGATATCATATTTCTCCGCCAGCCGCTCCACCATAGAGTAGAACTCCTTGCGCAGCACCAGGTCCATGGCGCTGTACGTCTGCCGGGCATGCACCAGAGGTAGGCCCATTTCCAGGAGCAGCTCGTGCAGTCTCTTCTCGCCGCGCAGCGTCCACAGCTTCAGCTGACAGCTGGCGTAGCGCGAGTACCTTCAAGTAGCGAAGAGAAAGGTCTCACATCTTACTTTTCTTACATTTCGAACCCAAGCTCACCTCATCGATTCCGTGACGGGCCAGTGGCGATACAGGACCAGATGCAGGTCGTTCTCGAAGCTAATCTTGGAGGCACTCATCGTGTTCTGGTCGTTGGTTTTGTTCGTCAGCCGCGAGACGTGCGACTGGATTTGCTCCAGCTCCAGCGTGTAGGCACCACTCTCGATCTTGCCCAGCAGCAGCTGCTCGGTGATGCCCACAATGGCCCACCAGAGCAGATCCATGTTGTCCTTGGACAGCTTCCAGGCCAGCTCGAAGATCAGCAGGGCGGTGGAGCGTCCGTAGTAGCTGAACTGCGTGTACTCGAACATGATCCGGTCGCGCTCCGATTCCCACTGGCGGCGTGCCCTCTGCTTCAGGATGCGCTGCTCGTGCCGCTCCAGGCGACTGAGCTTGTTCCGTGGCGGCGCACGTTCTCCCTGCTGGCCCTCCGAATCGGATTCCCCGGCGCCACTGTCGTTGTTTCGCTCTTCCCGCTCCGAGGATCCCTCTTCGCCGTCCTCGTCCTCTTCCTCCTCCTCCTCCTCATCCGAGTCGTAGAATATGGTCTCGAAGCCTGGTATGTTCTCCTCGAGCGCGGCATCGCCCAGGATGCACACCTGGCGGTCGCTATAGATGTTGCAAACGTCCAGCGGACGATGCGAGTCGGCAATGAAGAATGTCACGTCCTCCGCCGGTTGCAGCAGCTCCACAATGTCCACGCAGCCGCCGCAGTTGACCAGCACCACGAACTTCACGTCGCCCTGGTGCTCGCCGTAGGCCCGCTTCAGCCCAGTGACGCCCATGATGGGCACCACCGTGTAGAGCATGTGGTCGTACTTGAACAGCGCCTGCAGGATGCGGCTGGCGCAGATGGCGTCGATGTCATAGTTGACCACGATCAGGATGCGCTTGCCCACCAGCTGGCGGTAGAAGTCGTTGCGCAGGTCCTGGACAAACATGCTGCAGCTGCTCTCTCTTAAATGCGATTTGACGGAACGAAAACAACAAGAGAACTTGCGTTTTTGGGCGCTTAACCCGGTTTGTTTTGGTTCTGGGAGCGGAGCAAGGGTTCTAGCTGCTCGGGTGGCGTTGCATTGTGCGCTTTTCCGTGTGGCGAGCGCGCTTTTCCGCGTTTTCCCGTCGTGCTCCGATTTCCCGTTGCACTTTCGCCAATTGCAATTTGCGAATCAAAAACGCGGGAAACAGCTGGCTATCGCAGTGTGACCAGCCTCACTTAGGCGGGGAATGTCGTATATAAGGTAGTCTCATCGCGAGAGCTGCCTAGTTTTGAGGACGATATTACCAGAAGAGGGGCACATCTTTCTTCTTCTTTCTCTACCCTTCTATTTAATTTTATACTATTTGACAGTGTTTTCTTTCTTCTCTAAACCAATAAAATGATAGAAATCGTTTAAGGTCTCAACTACATTCATTTATATTATATCTTTTGTAAAAATCGATGTTTTGGCACTATCGATTTTTTCGATGTTTTACTAGTGAAAAATCGATACTATCGATGTTTCCTAAGCCATACAATTTCTGCTTATACAAATTATATTATCTGCAGTTGAAGCCTTGAGTGATGACATTTTCTCACTTAAAACGATTCCGATTCTTTAAGGGATTAATTTCGATTCATGATCCAACCAAATATTTTCCTTCCAACATTCGAGAAAGCATCGTCGTGATCATTTCGAAGGCTTAAAATAGAATCTAATCGGTCTAATCAAAACATCGATAGTGCTAAAAACAATCGATGGTTTTCAAAAAAGTTCAAAATATCGATACTATCGATAGTGCTCCGATGTTTTGCCAGCACTATTTAACAAGCATCTTTAAAAAGCTAAAAAGTTGGCTTTTGCTCTGTCATTCTTTTCACATTCAATATTAGTCAAACTGATTTTACGTCGCAAGCTGAGCATTCTATTAAAAAAAAAAATGGAGAACAACTCGGATGAGAAGAAGTTGGCGTCTCAGCTCGACGAGACTCTTTGTAGGCAGTTGCAGGAGGCTAAGGCCGAGGAGGCGCCGTCGCAACAGCTACTGGAACAAGTGCGAGCCCTAGAATCCAGCTTGGTGGCGAAGGACGCCGAAATAGCGGTAAGCCAGAATCGGATGACCAATCTCCAGGCACAAATGGCCCGTGAGGAAATCCAGGCCAGCCGGAAGATGAAGCGCTTGACTGAAAAGAATAAAAAGCTTCAGAGGGAGAACAAAGAAAAGAGTGAATCTTTGCTGAAGGTCCTTGCTGAGAAGGACGCTTTAGATCATAAACTTTCCCAGTCTGAGGAGCACTTGTCTGATCGCAACAAAGAGCTGGTGGAGCTCCTGATTCAGCTGAAGGAAGAGAAATCCAACAAGCAGTTGGAAGACCAGATAAATATCCTAGAAAAAAAGCTGGAGGAGGCCCTTTTCCGAGAGATGGAACGCACAGAAGCCCAAATCGACGCAGCTGGAGAGATAGCGGGATTGCGTAAACGGTTATCATATCTCAGGGATAAGCTCAATAAGCTCGAAGAGGACTCCAAGGAGCAGTTGGAGGACCAGAGAGATATCCTAGCAGCAAAGCTGGAGAAGGCCCTTCTCCAAGAGATGGAACGCACAGAAGCCCAAGAGGACGCAGCTGGAGAGATAGCGGGATTGCGTAAACGGTTATCATATCTCTGGGATAAGCTCGATAAGCTCGAAGAGGAGTCTAAGCTTGAAGAGGAATTTAAGCAGCAGTTGGAAGACCAGACAAGTATCCTAAAAGGAAGGCTAGAGGAGCTCCTTATGCAAGAGATGGAACGCACAGAAGCCCAAGACAGCGCAGCTAGAGAGATAGCGGGATTGCGTAGACGGTTATCATATCTCAGAGATAAGCTCGATAAGCTGGACGAGGAATCTAAGCTTGAAGAGGAATTTAAGCTCGATAAGGAATCCAAGGAGCAGTTGGAAGACCAGAGAGATATTCTAGAAGCAAGGCTGGAGAAGCTCCTAATCCAAAAGATGGATGGCACAGAAGCCCAAATCGACGCAGCTAGAGAGATAGCGGGATTGCGTAGACGGTTATCATATCTCAGAGATAAGCTCGATAAGCTGGACGAGGAATCTAAGCTTGAAGAGGAATTTAAGCTCGATAAGGAATCCAAGGAGCAGTTGGAAGACCAGAGAGATATTCTAGAAGCAAGGCTGGAGAAGCTCCTAATCCAAAAGATGGATGGCACAGAAGCCCAAATCGACGCAGCTAGAGAGATAGCGGGATTGCGTAGACGGTTATCATATCTCAGAGATAAGCTCGATAAGCTGGACGAGGAATCTAAGCTTGAAGAGGAATTTAAGCTCGATAAGGAATCCAAGGAGCAGTTGGAAGACCAGAGAGATATTCTAGAAGCAAGGCTGGAGAAGCTACTTATCCAAGAGATGGATGGCACAGAAGCCCAAGTCGACGCAGCTGGAGAGATAGCGGGATTGCGTGAACTGTTATCACAGAAGTATCTTAGCCTGGATCAACAGCTNCGAGGAATCTAAGCTTGAAGAGGAATTTAAGCTCGATAAGGAATCCAAGGAGCAGTTGGAAGACCAGAGAGATATTCTAGAAGCAAGGCTGGAGGAGCTACTTATCCAAGAGATGGGACGCACAGAAGCCCAAGTCGACGCAGCTGGAGAGATAGCGGGATTGCGTGAACTGTTATCACAGAAGTATCTTAGCCTGGATCAACAGCTCCACCAGAAATCAGAGGCCAACCAGGAGATCGAGCAAACAAAGCGGTTGTTGGCGGAGCAGACCAACCAGGAGATCGAGCAAACAAAGCGGTCGTTGGCGGAGCAGACCAACCAGGAGATCGAGCAAACAAAGCGGTTGTTGGCGGAGCAGACCAACCAGGAGATCGAGCAAACAAAGCGGTTGGTGGCGGAGCAGACCAACCAGGAGATCGAGCAAACAAAGCGGTTGTTGGCGAAGCAGACCAACCAGGAGATCGAGCAAACAAAGCTGTTGTTGGCGGAGCAGACCAACCAGGAGATCGAGCAAGCAAAGCGGTTGTTGGCGGAGCAGACCAACCAGGAGATCGAGCAAAAACAGCGGTTGTTGGCGGAGCAGACCAACCAGGAGATCGAGCAAACAAAGCGGTTGTTGGCGGAGCAGGCCAATCAGGAGATCGAGCAAACAAAGCGGTTGTTGGCGGAGCAGACCAACCAGGAGATCGAGCAAACAAAGCGGTTGTTGGCGGAGCAGACCAACCAGGAGATCGAG
>VNJZ01006298.1:0-12879 GCA_008042795.1 Drosophila asahinai
TTGTGGAACAATTTTTTCTATGAAAATATGCCAAATCTCAGTTGATTCCAGGGAAAATCGCTGAGGAGTCCTTATTGTCTATAAAGGATATTTAACTAATACTCAAAAAAATTCTTATCCATGGATCTATAATAATCAATCAATCAGGTATTCCTAAATAATTTTTTTAGGATGTGGTAATTTTTCAAAAGTTTCACTACTATTATTTTGACCGACTCAATTTTCGTCAAATTCAACATTTATATTTTTCCTTAATAATTCTTTTGAGTAATTTCAAGTTGTTATGTGTTATTAACATCTACTATTAGTTAAGCTTTAATGAAAATTAAAATAATTTTTTTAAAGAGCTTACAAAGTTATTTTTTTGTGGATTTTATATAGCCTTACTGGGCACTACTATTATTTTGACCGCAGCTGTATGTCCTTGAGGAACTATCAAAATAGTTAGAGCCATTTTTGAAAAAATTTTAATAACTTAAAAAAAATTCATTTTAATTATAAAATTTTAAATAATATATTTAGATAATTTATTCGCTTAAAACTTATGGGTTTTAGTGGTATAACAAAAGTTTTTCCGTTCGAGCTGCTAAATAAAATAAAAGTGGTTCCAGGACTTTAAAACACACAGACAAACAACAAGACAATCGTTTTCATTTAAGAAAGGCCGTTAAAATCTTGTTTTCGGATATCTTTTGAACATAGTATCGGATGATTGAGGTGACGCGTATTTAAAGCTATTTTAAAACAATATTACAAATTTTGAGATTTTTGCTCCACCGGCACCAACAGCTCCAATTTTCAAAATTTTCAATTTCGCACTTTCACTTTCATTTCTATTAAACTAATCCATTTTTTAAAAATCTTAGTATGCAGTTTCAAAGATGTTTACAATACCTTTCGATCAAGAAATAAATGGATCCGATCGGGCTATCGTAGCAGATTTTATATAGTAGTCTCCTTGCGCATCACAGTCTCGGTGCTCATCGTCACTACATGGCCTGCGTCCACAGTGATATTGAAAACAATGAAAATCTGTCCATTTGGCTCGATTGTTCCTATGGCAGCTATACGATATAGTAGTCCGGTTTCGTCCATTCCGACATACATATGTATACTAATGGGAATAGAAAGAAGACTATCTGCAAAGTTTCATTCAGATAGCTCAAAAGCTGAGAGACTAGTTTGCGTAGAAACGGCCAGACGAACAGACGGAAATGGCTAAATCGACTCGTCTGGTGACGACGATCATGAATATATATACTTTATGGGGTCGGAAATGCTTCCTTCACTGCGTTGCAAACTTTATACTAAAATGATAATACCCTGCAGGGTATAATAAAGTACAAATACTATAGAAGGATATTTATTTTTCAGTGTTTATTTACTGTGTATGAAAGAAGCTCAGTGTAGTACATGATACATATATGTTACTATGTGTAGCAACTTTAAGAATAGAAAAATACAAGGTAGAATGCTATAGTCGTGTGAGCTCGAATATGAGACATTGCTCAAAGCATGGCTAGTTAAATGATATGGCTATCTCAAGACTTTAGAATTAATAGTTTTCATCAAATCAAAAATATGCTCTATCTGTTGCCTCATACGGATAACTTTAATGATTAAATTAAAATCTTTTCTATATGCTTGTAACGCATGATTACCGGGTATAATTATCTTAACAAAACATTAATACATTTCCATTATGTTAATAATCCTAAGCCCCTCAGGAATATTAGGATATCTTCTATAATCCACAATACTTCGCTGGCGGAATAAAACTAAAGTGATCCATGAGAGAGCCCAGGCCAGTGTCAATGTTTTTTTACAAAAGTTCTATAAATAATATTAATCTAATCAAGAAAATAGGAACGAGAAAAAAAAAGATCAATAGCGATCAAAAACAAAGTATAAATCAATCACAGGAATTGATAGCTAATGACTGATTTACAACGCAAGACTCATGTCTGAGTCGTAAATTCCGCCAACGCAATCATCATCATCATCACCACCACCGTTCTTGTCGCTATCAGAAGGAAGAGTTTGGCATGACACAGAACTGGCTTATCCCTATCGCCATATCGCTATACCGCTATATGGCTCCATACTCACCTGTTCGTCGAGCTTTTAATAATAAAACAATTTGAGCGATTGCGAGATAATCGTTTAATGACTCCGCCGGCGATAAGGCACAGAGATTTACTATTCCGATTGCGATCGCTAAACGACTCTCGGCCTTATCAACGCAACCGGATTACCATCTGCAGTAAATCACGGCGAACGTGCCAAGCTCTCAAGCAAATGCCCTCAAATAAATGTATGTTATGTTGCCCTGAAGACCCTTCATAACTGATTTGCTAGAAGTCGGGAAACGTTGTTGGTTTGTCCTTATGACCAGCAACAAGATATTCCACAAAATCGAGGCCCGTTGACGGCCATAAATTTCAACGAACCCACCTTTGTGTTTTATGCGGAAAAAGAAATCGAAAACGAAAACGAAAAGGGAAACTTTTAAATATTCATGCGTGATATTTGTCGCAGCGACAGGATCGCCTTCAGATCCAACGATCGATTGTTTCTTCCCAAAACCAAAATCGAAACCAGAACAACGACAGCATCCCCGAACCGATGTCAGTCGTCAGGCAGAACAATTGTTTAGGAGCCAGCAACACAATGGGTCATTTAAGCCGGACTCTATGGATTCCCTGCCCCACCTTCGCTTAACTCAAGCCCCAAAACGTTGCCCATCCTGACAGCCAACAAGCTCTGCACGATCCTCGAATCCGTGGCGAATTCCTCCTCTCGGAGGATCGGGGGTGTTGTCCTTGTGAGTGATTTATTTAGTTTGTATCAATTCTTGAAATTATTGGCCCCCAAATGCAAAATTGTTTCGGTCCAGGTCGTGATGACATCTACCTGCATATCTTAACACATTTCGGTATTCCCTGAAGGATCATTTCACAGAAGGTGAATAAGTCCAAAAGACTGAGATCCGAAATTTGTATGCAAATTGCGACTGAGCTTGATTTTACTTGGGGAGATTTTGACGGATCCTCGAAGTTGTTATTTACTTAAAGAGCTCTGGGCTTTATTATGCTTCGGGAATTAATTATTAGACTTAGTCGTCAGGAACTTAAAATAAATATAATTAAACGGTATATATAAGTAATGTAAGTAAGTAAAGTTTTTGAAGCTAATAGCTAGTAAGTTCTACTTTTTTGTAATCTCCTATTACGCTAACTTTAAGCATTTACAAAAGATTTATTATAATTTGCTTAGAAATACCTTAAATTAAGCGAGCTGCGGTAAATGCCATTGGCCAAGTATTCCGGCCACAAATGGACGGGAGCATTGACGGTGATGAGGCAGCCAAACGGCAAACAAGATGGAGTGGAGTGGAAATCGTGTGTGAGAGTGTGTGGACTGAGCGCTTTTATAAACAAGTTCAGGATGCAAACAATGGATCATTATCCCGGGACTGCGACTGGAAAAAAAGCTGAAAGAAAAACGAAGATGAGAGCGAATCAGATACAATCGAGCGCAATCGCCACGGCATTTCCAAAGGTTACACCAGGGAGATGCAAGGTGCCACAGGTCCAGGCCGTCCCATCGAATCCCATCTCATCCAGTGATCCCGAGCAGGCGAGACCGCCAGGCAGTGCGACAGAGAAAAGAGGCCTCATTGGCGATGGCTCTTGTTGTTTATTGATTACACGCTTTTTGGGGAATGCGCGATGCATTGGGCCACGGTGGGTTGCAACTTGCAACTCGCCAGCGACTCGCGACTCTTGGCCATAATGGTGCGGATGCCAGCGGCTGCAACATGCGCCTGTCATGCGATCGCCGCCAAGAACATAACATCCATTACATAGCCATCGACCACAAGAGCGGCAAGCTATGGAGATGTGGCTGTGGCTGAGGCTGAGGCTCAGGCTGGGTCCGGAGTCCGGAGGGGCGGCTGTAAATGCGGACCGGCAGAGATCGCGACGGCCAGGCCCGAAACATCGGACTTGCTGTACGAAGGACAGCGGAGCACTGGGGCTATTGCCGGGGCAAGAGCAATATGAAATTCAATGCCACATTTGCAGCAAGAACTAGAAAAAAATACTGAAAGGTTTGAGCTGGACTGTTGCAATGTTACAGAACAACGAATTCTCTACTAGCCAAGTCCAGAGAAAAGTGTGGGTTGCTTTGTAAATTCTGATAAATAAAAAGAATAATAATGCAAATAAATTAAAATCAAATTAGTAATAAAAGGTAGTAAATTGTGATAAAACTTGTATTGTAATCTTCCAAAATTTTAACATTGACTTATACATATGTACCGCGTTGTCCTGGATATCATAATAATCTCTCAGATAATTATGTTTTTCCGAGAATATCTTAAGAACAATTGCTTGCTATTCGAGTAATCTCCACATACCCTTTCCGTTTAGTCTAGATTTTAAAGGATAAACGCTGCACTGCTCCATAAAGTTATATTCTTGCTTCTGGCTGCAGCAGCTGCGGCTGCTGCTGTTGATGTTGCAGTTGCAGTTATTGTGGGCCGTTTCTGTGTGGAATTTCAGCATCCGCCTCTTTTGCATTTAAATACAAAATATCAAAATTAGCATTTGTAACAATGGCGAATTGGCCGGAAAATAATGGAACTGACCTGGCCAACGATGATCATGGCCGCGGCATCTCGGTATTGGCATCGCTGTCACCGCCGCAGCCGTTTGCACCTCTGCTCGTAAATCAGCCATTGGGTGAGGGAGGAGTCAGACCAGGGGATCCGGGAGCCCGGGAACCCGGGAATCTGGGGACCAGCGCCATTTGGGTCTTGCAGACGGTCCCCACTGCACCCTGGTTCGATTGGGGCTGGAACGTAGACAGCGAAAATGTGTGATGTCGCCTACTATGATGGCAAAAACATTTACAACGGGAGCAGCAACAGGTCGTCCGGCGACAGATCTTGGCCATTGGCAACCGGCTAAAGGCCAATCCGGGCCGTGACTACAACCACTGACATTAAGGCCCAGACGGCGATCAGCAATCGAAAATCTATTCTCGCAGAGCCTCGCCATATTTGTAAGAGAGGCAGCTTCGGTCTGGACAGAAAACATGCTTGGAGTTTGGGTTTCTTAGAATTCATTTAAAGAATTTGGAACTTTATTATTTACCTCTTCCTTAGTAAATTAAATTAAATATGTTTACTATCTCATGTCAAATAATTATAGTCGAGGATTTAAAAAAAATGTGTCTGTTTCATTTGAAGAAACATAATCATTTAGTCGGATTTCCAAGCTTACAAAAGAAGATAGTTTTCACTTTAATGGCTATTATTTTAACGGGAATTCCATATTTCCATATTATTATATCGATTATTATTATATCGTTTGTTAAAGGTATTTATTATCTTCAAAACCTAAAAAAAAGGTTTTTCGTTGAGTTTCTTTCTTTTTAAAATACACGAAAAATATATTGCCAAATTTTAAAATTAGTTTCATAATTGTTATACTCCTTTTTGGGGTAATTTGAGCTAAAGTAAACAATAAGTCAGCAGTTTAGCCCGATGAAACCTTTGTGGAGAGCCAGCCAGCTGCAGCTGAGAGACTCGAAGAGAATCTATAAATATTGACATTATAAGCTGCCAATTTACGATCGCCCGATCAATAGCTTGATCTGAAGCTGGGCACACATAGTACATGGGGGACCGGGACCCTCGGGCGGGCAAGGAAGTCCATTTGAGGCGGCTGCATATGGACTAACCGTTATGATTTCCACTGGCGCTCAAGCATTTTGCACTTCATTTAATTTATATGGCAAACAAGTGGGGGCCAATATAGGAAGGCGGCAGAGGATGGAGGGTGAGTGAGGTGGGAGGTGGAAGGTGGGGGCGCCACATCAGGCGCACTGGCCGTTGGGGCGTGGCAGCCACAGCCACCGCCCCCAAGGCTGCTGCTGCCGCCGCTCGGTATCAGTTTCATGGAACTATGGTCACGATTTGGCAATAATGTTGCTTAAATACGCTCGCCACTCGGACTGGAACGTCCACTCCAACCGCGACTGCGTCTCCAGCTCCGATGCCGACTCCGACTCCGACTCCGACTACAGTGGGACCCAGCTGGCTGGAAGCACCAATTGTAAAACATTCGACGGCAAGATTTGTTTGCGGGATAAAAATAAAATTGTTCATTTAAAGTAGCTGCTTCTGTGTTGGCTTTTTTGCCTCTCTGCCGAGTGGGCTGCTGCTGCTGCTGCTGCATATTTCGTTCGATCTCTCGCCGCCTCCAAATTGGCTTTGTTTATGGAATCGGGATCGGGATGGTTCTTATCGTGGAGCGCAGGGACCTGCGGTTAATTTCCTAGCGCTACTTAATTTTCAGCTATTCCGCGGCCTCGAGTTGCAGCCGAACGCTTATCAATCCGATTTTGATTTGGCCGCCACGATTAGATGTTTATGCTACTTTGGTTGTTCGATATTGTTTTGTGTGTTTCTGGAGGCCGAAACATGCATTGGATGTTGTCTTTTGCGAGTGTCACGATCCGGAGGAGTTGTCGATACGCTCGATTGGCGATCGAGCCGATAGCGGAACCGGGGACAGATGGAAAATTGCCCAGAGAAAGGCATTTACATTCGTTACAAATTGGTGAATGCGCTGTGCGATTTAGTTGTATACATGGAATGTAATTGTCTCCGGCATGCGGCCAATAAAATACTACCGCTTTTACTAGCTGCAGGTGCTCCACAAAAACGTTGAAAACAACCAAGCAACAGTTTTTCTAATCTTTTCGGGGGTTTTTTTTTTTACCTGTATGACGCTTTAATTCCTATATATCTCAGCCCGGCCTCTGCCAGCACATGCACAGTATGAACAACATCAGCATAGTCTTATTTATTTTGTAAGCAGAATATATGTCGTAACGGCCAACATCGGAGCACTATGTCATATAGCTTTGATTCTTGCATGTCCGCATACAACTGGTTCTAAAATCCCTGCCATGGAGTGACGGTTACCGGCCAACTCTTAGATATGTTTGTGCTACGACGGATGTACCAAGTCTCTGTAAGCAGTTTGGCTTACCACTTTATTATTTTAAACGATTGTTTTACTACAAAAATAAAATTGTAGTTTAACAAAAATATATAAATATTTTCTATATTAAATCTTAAGTCAATCTTGTAGGTCACATATTACCTAAATATAAATATATTATTTTGAATAAACATTTGTTTGTTTCTAAAATTTTGGATAGTTTCCATTGCCTAAGAATAAAGTTTAAAAATAAATTCCTCGACGTCCAGTTTATGATAGTTACCTTAAATTTTAGGCAATTTCGGGGCTTCTTAGGCATTGTTTTTTTTTATTGTAAAAACAATCGGAAAATTCAAAAAAACAATTTTGTTCTGTTTCACAGCGTATATCTATAACTTTCGAGATAAAGCTAATTTTACGGTTTTAAATTTACGGTTTCAATTTCATTAAAAGCGATCGGTTAATTTATATGAGAACGTATAATATACATGTTAAATGTAAAATGTTATAAAAATTTACATCATTTCGTTGCTTATTCAATTTTTCCTAATTTACCGGTTTTTAATGATCCAGTTGCAGACTACAAGGGTATACAACCTTCATGTTTTGTGGCCAAATCTAGACTTTTATAGAGTTAGAGCTTGCTTAGCTAGATAAAGTTGGAAGGCAATATAATATACCTATATTTTCAAATTAATATTTGCATATCACCTAGTTCTTCTATTTTGTTTACCGATTACAACTATAAAAGTATTCCGAGATGGTTTTTTATCCTTTTGCTCATATTGCATAAATTTCTTAAATTAATTTAATAGTTATAAAACCCTGATTTTCTTGTAAAAGCTTCTTCTTGTTATATATATAGCGCACTTCATAAAATCCACCATCCATCCGGAGCAGAAATCATCAAAAACAGCCACACACGACTCAACATCCGCAAGGAACTCTCCAGGAATTAGGCAAAAAAAGGAGCGGCGTAGAAAAAAAATTAGAGAATAGAATCGAACGGAATAGCCAAAAACTGGCTTCATCCTGTCGTCCAGGTTCCACCTTCCAAGTCGGCGACAGTCGAGGGCTGGAGCTGCCAAAAGCAATCCGATTGTGTGTGTGTGTGTGCGGTGGACTGCTTGATAACCACAGGAGGCAGTTTTCCAAAACGGAAAACCATGCCGAACCTAAGCGAACCACAGCGAAGTGAAGCGAGAGAAAAACGAATTTTTCGTCTATTTCGATGGCAATAATTCAAAATATGAAGACGGCTCGATAGTCATAAATCTGTCAAAAATCCATTTCTTTCATTTTACCCCCAAAAACAGCTACAGCTACGCCTGGCGTTTCCTTGCTTCGATTGTGTGGTGTGGGCCCGCTGCTTGCTAAGCGTATCTTTCAGATACACAAGCTGGCACTTCAAAAACGAACAGAGAGCACCGAAAATGAAATACTGTCCGCTTGTCGCCGTCTCCTTGGGTTCTGTTTTCAAGAGATCCACTCGAGTCAGCAGCCATTCTGCTTCTCAGCTCCCCAGTTCCCCTCCTGCCACTGCCTTTTCGGAAATAGCAAGACCAGACATCAAGCCAAGCCAATCCAATCCAATCCAACTCGAGCTGAGGCGCAACTGAAACGAAAGTGAAGCAGAGTATCTGGTAAGATGCTCGTTTGCTCACTTCACTCCCCGTGACGCAGCCCCTTCCTCAGCCTTTTCTCAACCCCAAACAAGATCGAGATGATGGAAAGCAGCCATCGCACCATATTTCAGTCAATTAGAACTGTCATAATTCATTCTTCGGAGTTATTTAGTTTTTGCCCTGCTGCAGCTCTAGCTGCTCGCTTCGCTCCTATATACGATACCACGTACAATTTATGTCTGCTCCGCATGATGAGTTCCAGAAAATTCAACAATTTTCCATGTTTCTCAACCCCGGAAAGCACATGGGGAAAATGTTTTTTAAATGCCAATATATAAACACACACATATGCTGGCGGCTCACTCTTTGTGCGTATTGAAATTATTTAATTTGTCGATTCAAGTGTGGCGTATAATTATCTGTAAGAGTTGAGCCAATTGCGGGGTATTCAAGTTTTATAGGCGAACAATAGAGTGGAAAATAAAATTGAAACTACATTCAATTATTTCATTTTATAATGGCCTCTGAATACCCCTTTTTATAACGAGGTAACAGTATTGGAATACCTTTTACAAATTACTTAAATTACAAATACTTAAATAATAACCATAGTTACTGAAACTTGGTATTTCAATTTCGGTTAGAAGTTGGTATCCCGACACTATGCTCATTTCCGAACTCAAGGTCCCTTGAACAGCAACACCAGCCGAGATCAGTAATGGACATGTTAGAATTGCATTTGTGTGACTAAGAAATAGAACAAAATCGGTAATATTGGGGAAAAAATAACGTTCATTCTTGCATATGATATACCTAAAAAATGGATTTTTAACTCTAAAAGAAACCGCATAAATATGTCTACATTTAGCCACAAAATTGAAATGTAACCTCACTGGTTCGTTGTTTACATTCTGTGTGCATGCCGACAGAGGCCAGACAGAGAAATTTGATGACCGGGAGTCTGGGCCTTGGACATCACTGCTAGAGACATGTTAGATCGCATTTTCCATCGCACAGTTGACTTAAAACTTTTCCAATATGTTTCAAAATCTTATAAATACACTTTTTGGTTATTAAAATACCTTTGCAAACATCGGACTTATATCTGGCTTTTTAGGTAAAAATTACAGATAAATACACTTCCTTCTTTTCAAAATATATAAAGTATATTTCGTTCCTTGCTTAAAGCTGCGACTGGATTACTCTGTTAACTTTAACCACTATTTTATATGTCACTTTCATTATGCTCATAATAAGTTAATACTCAGCTTATTATATGGCGCAAAACCACATGGCTCTTCCATAACCATTTATCCATTTTTGTGCTTAAAACTCTCCTTCTCCATTTTCCGCGCAGCAACTAGAACTGGCCATCGAAATTGATGCCGCCAATTAACAGGCGTTGAAAAACATTTCGACCAAATTGCATAAGCCTCAGGACGCAGCATAAAGTGCTGCGAGCGGAGAGGATTTGGGTGAGAGTTGAATACCCCTCAGTCACGGGATTCCATATCGGAGCCACGCACATATCGGCACTCAAACAAAACATCCGACACAGCCCGATGTTGATTAGGACATAAAAATCGCACAGAAGGACCTAGGTCCTTGCTCCGCTGCTATACCACCCCCGCGGCTCACTAGCCTGGGTCAACAGCATTTGATTGCCTCGCTCTGTGTGAGCGAGCGCGAAAATTATTCCTAAAAACAAGTACAAATTAATATGAGTGGATTTCTGCGCCACCAACGCCACCCACTCGACGCTAACTGCCCGCACGAATATCCTTTTAGTCGTTTTTGCAGTGCATTTTATGCGTTGCGCCAGCTAATGGTCAACGCTTTATGTCGACGCTGACGCTGATGATTGTCCTGCAATTTGTGTCCTGACTGAACTGGTCTGCCCAGGATTTGCGGGCTGGGAAGTGAGGGGAGCGGCGGAAATCTGTACTCTGCGTCCGTGCTGGAAATTGGCGCTCTTATTGCCTTTTTCGGAAAATTATTTCGCGTTAATGGCAATTACCACTTATGTCCTGGCTGCGCTGCGCAGCGCTGCCGTTGATCCTCCTGCCGCGCTTCCTCGTCTTCGTCGCATGTACAAATGCAATTCGAAATTATTTTTAAACAAATGAAATTCAGTTAATTTATGTTAAGTGTAGTTAAGTGAAAATTGTGTTTAAAAACTAGCAAAACGCGGGGCGTGGTTTATGTGGCCACTGAAATGGCTTTCTGCTTGAATGTTGCAAATGCTCAAAGCCTCTGATGTTGGTTGCCAGATGCCAAAAAATGGTAATCCATTGAATGTGATAAACATTAATTAAAGAGTTTTGATAAGTGCCATTAATAAATTCCTTTCTTGAGTTGTTCAAGTCATGGAGATATGAAAAGTTAAGGGAAAAAGAAGGTAGCATCTGATTTACAACAGCAAAATATTAATTACGTTAAATAATCATTAAGTCTTAACTCGTAATAATACGCTACCAAAAGATATTCACATATAAGCTATTGCCAACTAATTAGAAACGACAATGGTCGGGGTTTAAAAGTGGAGCGGGACTTGCCATATTCAGGGCTTTTAAGTTTTCAAGGCGTAAAAAATCGATAATGCTTTCAAGAAATTCAAAAACTCATAAAAGTATTCGATCAATCTGAAATTTTTACATAATAAACCGAAGAAATTCTTTATTAGAATATTTGGTAATTTTCTATTAAAGACGCCCCTTCAAAAAAATTTAAAAAAACACATAGATAGGGGGTGCTTCAACGTACATTTGGGTATACAAATTATTTTGGGGACGCTCTTAGTTTAGGCGCAATCCATCTTTGAAGTTTAGCCTAATTCCCATACAAAATGCGCTTAGCAACCGTTCTACGCAAACACAAAATCCAAGCGCTTGTCTGTGTGATCGGTACAGTGGTCTGTGAAGCTTTAAATTTTTGTTAAATTGTGCTTAGCGTAAATACTATATATGTCGACACTATGCACACTTTGAATACATTCATGCGTGATATATAAATAAAACAAAAATTGTACAACGTAAAATACGTAGTAATTAACTATTTTTTAATTCCATTTTTTATTTTTTTTTATTTCAATATTAATATTATATTATATATAAAATTATAAAGGACTTTCCATATCAAAATCAAAAATCAGCTGTGCAAAATAACCTAGAATAAAAAAAGAAGAAAACTAATTAAGAATACTTTACTTGAAATTCATATGTGAATAAGCTATTTTCAAAAAAGTATGGTTTTGTGGTCAAAAAAACATTCTGAAAATGATACTGCGTTTCATAAGAGATAAAAATTTCGGTCTATTTGTTGTATACAAGAATGTAAATAACTTATTAAAGAAATTAAAAAATGAAAACATATTTTTAATTTATTTAAAATTCTATCTACCAGTGGAGGTAGCGAGAAGCTTTATCTAAACAATGTTGAGTAAAGATATTTCTTATGACCAGTAACCTAAAATAAGTTAGTATACCGCCTAGAAGTTTTAACAATACTAACAATTTATGCATATTAAAATATAAAAGGAATACATTTTTAAGCTAATAAAAAGGATATCACTGATGAAGAAACGCTTCAAGGAAAGTCAACAAACAACAATAATGGGAACTCAATTGAAATCAAAAGCAAAAGGGAAAATATAAGTACATAAATAAAAATCATATATTTCATATATTTGCAAATATAACAAAAGCATAAAAACAAGAAGCAACAATATTAAATCAAGTAAGTTAACTTTACTAACACAACTGCAACAACAGCACCCAATACTAAAGAAGCAAAAGCATCAAATGTAGAATGCACAAAAGCAAATGCAACAGCGGCCACAAGCTCAGCACAAATGGCTTTAAACCAGGGCACTATGGGGAATTTGACCGATTTTTTGGGCCAAAATTAATAACTCGCTCAGTTTATAAAATATCAACATGAAACTTTACCAATCGTAATTATATATATATAGGGAAATTCTGAATGAAAACTATCCGGATCAGACAACTATATCCTATAGCTTTCATAGGAGAGATCGGGTAAAATTTAAGATATCGGCATAAAACTTTGGAAACTTAAAATACATACTGTTCTAACAGGATATAGAAAATTTTGTCGAGATCGGATGACGATTTCCTATAATTTTTACAGAATCAATCTAACCAAAAACTGCTTCCCGTCTGGTAGGCAATACAGCGTTGCCATACAAAAGGTTATGTCCTAAAAATGAAAAATTTTCG
>VNJZ01006300.1:0-15491 GCA_008042795.1 Drosophila asahinai
AAAATTTCTCAATTTTCTTAACTTTGAAAATCCACGATAAATCTATTCTTCAACGGATTTCTGGAGTTTTAGGCCTGTTTGATACTTTGGGCGATCATCTTTGTAAAAAAACACGTTTTGATTTTCCAACGGATTTTTTCCGAGTTTTTAGGATGCTAGCAGCACGTTAACATTTGAGTTAACGGATTGAAATTTCCTCTTTTTTCAAGTTTATCGAGCTGTAGCACACAAAGTACTTATCCAATATACATAAAGTGTTTTAAAATCGAAAGGTTAGTTCATTACCTGTAAAATAAAACATTCGACAGGTAAATTGGTTGGCTACAACTCGAGCTATGAAATAATAAACGTAAACTGAGCAAATTTTTTTTGGGTAAAACTTTAAAAAATCTTTAAAAAAAAACGTGTCCATAGAAAAAAAAATTAAAGCCATTTTCGTGATCTGGGGGTTCAACTCTACCAGAATTTCACATCAACAGGGTTGGAGCATTTTTTTTTTTTCATTTTGTAAACTGGTGTAATATATTAATTGATTTATACTAATACATAATAGGCACAAATTAAATATATTTAAATGAACCCATTAATTTTAACATATTGCACAACTCTGGCTACCCTTTCTGCCCCATAAATAAATGTCTTTTGAAATCGGCCAACTGTCATATATAAACATTTTGCTTATCTACAACTTCTGTGGTATCTTTTGATGATAAGGCTAATTTGGGACATGACTTCAGACACTTCATATACATTTTATTGCTTCTATAATTTCAGTTTTAAAAATAAAAGTAACAAAGCAACTATTCCTATTTATAAAGCAATAAAAGTATTAAAATAAACCTGACGAGGACATCGTCAAAGTTCAGGCAACTTCCTCGAAAGAAGAAAAAAATATCACTCTACAAGTACTTGTTAAAAAGTGAAAGCTTGTCACAAAAACGTAATAAGTGTAAAAACAATTACACGTGTTGTAAGTGTTTAAACTTCCACTCAGCGTCATCACTTGAGTCGTGTCAACAGCACAGTTAAATTTAACTTTTATTAAATAAATAACGAGTGAGACAGAAGAGTTGCTACAAAAATCGAGCACTGCTGCGTAAATCATAGCAATTAATTAAACATAAACAAGATGAATGTTCAAGTCAAATAAAAACAGATCTGTCTATATCTGTGAATACTTCGCCTTACTCCGATTTATTTGCCATACTTCTTGGGTTTGGTTGTAAGTAAACAAGGTAGTTTCTCTTTTGTTTTTTCGTCCGAGAGTGTTTGCAATGTCAGTGAACCTAATTAGCAAATGGCAGAACAATGGCGGGCACGAAAAGAGGTAACAAAGTCAAATATTCAGAGGTATTTGTTATTAATTTAAAACAACTATTTTCCTTTGGATTTATTTGACTAAAACATTTACTTTCTTGGGCTCTAGGCTGTCTCTGTTGATTGGGTCACATACCAATTGGGTTATGTGCAAATGGACAAATATTATGACTTTGCCTTTTATTTACCCAAACGAATACGAGCCAATATTGACCCATTGATGACTGGGTAAAGTCAACTTGGTCCAATTCCACAGAAAACATTGACTGGCTTTTTGGGGGTACTAGGGGGTACTATATGTTTATGCACGAGTGCACACTGGTGGCTTGAGCCTGAATGCCTTTCCATTAAAATGCAACAATTCGTGGAAAAGGAAAAAGAGGCCTGCAAAGACATTTGAGACATATCGCGTGCCGTTCGGATTTACAGGGCAATTTTAGTAATGTTTCGGGGAGTTGGGGGGTGCTGCCTATATTATATATGGTGCCATGGTACAATCACCTCTCCGGAACCAGACCCCTTTTGTGGGTCAGCAGGACTGCAGTTAGCAGTTACAAGTTACCAGTTAGAAGGCAGCCGAGCCACTGGTTGTTGCTATAAATTTTGAATGTTTACATTTCGTGCCTGATTCGGTTGTGGTGTGTGAGAGTGAGTGTGTGTGGTCCCTCCTCCTTGCTGCATTTGCATTTCCCGCAGCAATGGGCACTATGAACTCACAGTTCCGGCTGAGACAAGTCAGCGTTGGCCACAGTTCATTGCTCTAATTCCCCGGCGAATATATATCGTACGCGTCGAGAGAACGAACCAAAACCCCAAAGTGCGGCACGTTCTCAGATATTATTTTCCTTTGATACCTAGGGGCTCTTGTGATTTTAGGGTATATTGGTTTGAGGTGTTAAGAGAATAGCTAGTACTTTATTTTAAAGAAGCTTTTTTGATCAGGTTTTATAATAGTTGAATACCAAATGAAGCTGGGCACACTAATTTCAGGAAATATGAATTACAAAATAAGATCGTCACATTGGAAAAGCAAGCAGACAAACTAGGTAATACGCTTTAAAGCTTTATAATTGTCATTAATCAATTATCTATACATTTTGAAGTTACTAATTCAATAAGCGAAACTCATATTTAATTCACTTTACAGACAAAACAGTAACTTAGAGTCGAAACATCACAAATGCCTAACAGTTTGATGCCATTGTTTGGATTCAGCCATAGCAGTTTTTATCGCTGGCCATAAAATCACAAATTTCGCACATAATTAAATGCAAAATGGCAGAAGGGGGAAAAAAAGGCAACCGCAGGCTAGGCTGGCTAAAATCAAATTACAACTAATCATAATTTCAGCTTGTTTTCCATACTCGTGTTTTTCTTTCCTGCGGTTGGAGTTGCTTTGAAGTTTGACGTTTTTGTAGCCGTCGGCTGGATTGTTGCACTTTTTGTTTTGTTTAGGTTTTGACTTGGACTTGCCTATGCAATTATTCGAAATGGGCGGCAACACTTTTCTTTTCTTCTCTATGGCTGCTGTCGCCTGACTTGAGGCATTTTGGGCTTGTCATGGAGCTTGTGATTTCGCCGATGACTAGAGGGCCAGCAATGACCCGAATTGTCTGGGCTGTAATTTTGCTTTGGTGGGTGGAACGTAGCATGCCGGGAAATTATCGCCAAGGGGGTGCGTTTTCAGATTTTACAACTTAATAAATATGATTAAATAATAATAAATTTGATAGTTAACCCGTTGGTGAATTTTTGAGTTTTATGGTTAACCTGTTGGTGAATTGTTCAACTTGATAGTTGGGATCATTTTGGGATAATTGTTGAATTTGATGGTTAGGAGGTTGGTGAATTGTTGAATTTAATTGTAAGCCTGTTGGTGAATTGTTAAACTTGATGGTAAGCCTGTTGGTGAATTGGTGATTAAATCTCTAAAAGAGACCCAATTGCATTTATATTCCATTATCTTTTAAAGTCGAAAGACTACAGAAAAGTGTATGCCGAACTGCATTATAAATCCACTAACTCAATTCTGCTTTGGTTGAGCTTTTCTTGCACTTTCCAGCGTTTGCATAATAATTGATATACCATAATTTAAGCCGAGCTCTTCGATTATTTTTTTCACATTTCGCAAGCATAACATTGCGTGGCCCGAAAAGTTTCATAAGAATTTCCTTGGCTTATGCAAAAATGGCAATAAAGTGAAAACTTGTGTCTTTGTCTTTGGCTTAGTCAACAGTTCGTTTGTTTACACTGCACTTTTTCACTGTCTCAGCTTGTTTGTGCCGCCAGAATGTCTGCCGCGTTATTAGCCAAGTCTCGATGTCGTGCTGTCGTTGTGGATGTCGATGCCTTCTCCTAGTTCCTCCCTGGTTCGTTTTTGTAACACGAAACCATAATGAACTTAAGTATTCTAAAAAAAAAAAATACAAAAAACAAACACAAATGTTGTTCCCTGCCGACTTTCCATCTCAGGTTGCACTGGTTGCCAATGTTTTTCTGGCGGCAAACCAATGAGGCGAACCATGTGACAACAACCAGTACCATATTTTGGTTTATTTTACGCCCGGCTCTTCTGGTTAAACTGTCCCACCTTCCACCTTTTTCTGCCTTTCCTCTCTTTCAACCATTATCGCCTCATTAGCTTGGCCAAATACGGGCGGCTAAATGGCAAGCAGAATGGCTTTTCCATGCGAATGTGTTTGTGTTTAGCATTCGGCGGCTTCTGTTTAACATTTGCCACGTGGCTAGCTGGCTGGCTGTCTGTCCTGTCTAGGAAAAATAATTAAAACTTCAGCTTTTCATTTGGCCAACAACCCGAAATGTCTGGAATCAAGTGGAAGTCAAACAAGAGGCAAGAGGATTCATTATTCTGGTTGTTTGTGCAAGGTTCGTCGGGTTGGTGGGAGTAATGAAATCAGGGAACATTCGAAAAAGCTTTTTATTAAATTATATTGCAAAGGCAAAAGCCACAAGTCACTTTATACTTTATTAGTATTATTTTAAGCAAAATGTGGAACAAAAATAACTTACAACTCACCACAAAGAACGTTTATTTCAATTAACTATAGATCGCACAGATTTATGGCGATCAACCACTCCCTTCCACCCGATCAATCAAACGCAACTGTGACATTTTCTATCACCATTCGCTGATGTTTTCATCTAGCACCTGCATCTCATAACCCTGAATTATTCTGATCACAAAGTTGCAGCTGTCCGAGCCATTATCATTGCGTTTAAAGTGCAATCGGAATCTATCAAGATGCGGCGGCCATGCCCAGTAATTCCTTTAATTGCGCACACTCTTTGTTCTGTTCAGATCGGTTCGGTTCGGCGTTTATTTTATGCAACAGTTTCTCATCGAGAATTAATCTGCGGAGAACAAAAGCTTATAGCAATTAAAGTAATTAAAACGAAAAGCGTTAATCGACGCGGACAATCGCCTGGCAAAGCCACAAAAGAAACAGCAATAAAATGTGAAATTTGACACGCCCCCATATGATATGCATCAAAAATTATGGCAACTTGAGTGCAAATTGCGAGGTTGGCGTGAAAATATGTATTTTGGAAAGTAATTAGTTAGCCACAAATTTAGTTACGTTTTGTAATATAAGCAAAATTTATTTAACATTTTAATTTATGGAATATTCTTATAATTGATGCAAATCCTGAATTTGAAAAGTTAAACTTGTAAATTCTTCCAAAATATTTTTAATCTTCAGAACTCTTTACCCCTTTGGCTCTAATTTATATTTTTTCCTTCTACCCTTTAAACTCTTCAACTATTTTTTTATAACCACCTAACGCCTTATTCCCTCAACGCCTCGAGGGAATAATTGCACTTTGATATAAATTTACTTTTCGCACACGTGTCGTTAGTTAGTGCATTTCCCCCAAGCCTCCAAGCCCCGAATCCCCTCACAAACCTTTTGGCAAACAGTATAAACTCCCCCTCACAACCCTTCATTGCATTCTATTTTTTATATTTTTTTTTAGCTACACTTCAGCTACAGACATTTTAAGTGGCAGCCATTTAAATGTAATTTGCCGCACATTGCAATGTGAAAATAAAATAAAGAAAAAGCCTGTCTGTATCTGTATCTGTATCTAAGGGGTTTCGCTCGTGGCTCACCTCGATTGTTATTGTGTGTTGGGTGGTGTTCGGGCGAGAAATTAACGATTTCCAGTGAACGAACGTCTACGCCAGACATGATGGCGTCGACATAGCTTTTCATTGTTGTTGCTCGTTAGTTGTCAAGCTGTCCCTCGTTTTCCCTTCGACCCAAGTGGTTTTCCCCCCCGTTTTCTTTGGTTTTTAACGTCGCCTGTCCATGTCTATTTCCAGCCCGATAATGTTAATGTAATCACATCGATTAGTGTTGGAATATGTAGCTGGGCTTAGGCAGTTAAAGCTTCTTTATGACTCCTTATGACCTCAATTTATGGTTATTATAGTTCATGAACCTTGGGAAAGGCAAATATTGAAATATATTCCAATGCAAATAGATTTGTTTTGAACTTTTTTATGTGTCAATGATTGATGAATGCTCTTTTACTCATGGTTGGTTTTAAAAATGAAATACATTCCAAATCTAGTTAAATATTCATAAGGGAATAGTGACTAAATCTGTCGCTTTTGTGTTTCTTTTTGTTGTGCGAGTTTTGCAATAAACAAAATTAAAGTTAATTAAGTAAAACAAATAGCTTATGAGCCATGAAAAATGGCAAAATGTTTCACAAAAATATTATTAAGGATATATTCGGTATAGTTTTTTAAGAGCAAAAACAGCCAAAATAATTCCAAGACTTACCACCCGCAATATAATATAGGAAAAGACATTTTTGCATACCTAAAATGGAAACAAAATGCATAAATTAGTCAACCTATTGGTAAGTTATTCGCAAAGGTAAAAAAATTCAGCTAAAAATAGCTGTCACAATACACACACACAGACTGAAACCCAGACAACAATCCGTATTATTTATATAAAAAAAATATAAATGGAATAATACATAAATAACCACGAATCATCGAGTAGGCAATAATTTGAAATGACTTGACAAGTAATACTTGTTGAAAAAAAGAAACCAATAAATATAAATGGTCAAAAGTGGCAGCCAAAAAGAAGAAGAAAGGCCCAGAAGAATTCCTTAACGACGAGAGGAGGCAAACAAAGCTGAAGAATAAGAGAGAAATCTTCAAGCCAGACAGCAGACAGCAGAGTAAACAAGAAGAATCTTCTTTTCGACAGCGATCTCCGCCTCTACTTGGCCAACATACATTACACTTGGCCATAAAAGACTCGCCTCTGGCCTACACTCCATCACTCCATCCCCATTTAAGCCATTTCCATAAGATAATTGTTTGTGTGCGCCGTGGCTGTGGCTGTTGCTGTTCATTTCTTTTTTCCTTCCTTCTTTCTTTATTTTCCCTTACTTGAATATTATTTTTGGCATGTTTTGCGGCTTTTTTGCCTTGGTTTGGTTTCTTCTTTTTTTCGGGATTTCTGTTTTGTTTCGCTTTTGTTGCTCTTGCTCTTTTTTCTTACTTTTTTTTATTTGTGTTTTTTGGGCATTGTGTTTTGCTCGACTGGCTGCAAGCATTTTGTGCCAAAAATAAATGCTGACATCATCCCAAGCAAACCATTCAGCCGCCGCCGAAAGCACACAAACATTGCCAGCCACCAAATCGAGCTCACTTTTATTTTGTGGGAAGCGGAGAGACGAGACCAGACCTTCTCGATAAGGAGGCCTTCTCCGCCATCGTTCACCACTCTCTTGAGTGAGATAAAGCCAAAGTTGTTCGAGATGATGCCTAATTGAAATTCTAATTGGTCTGGGGAGTCAGTCTTCCAATCTCATTGCTTCCTCCCGAAAAGTAAAGAGGAATGCAAGAAATAATTGAAGATACTAAAAAGGAACGCTTGGTTTCTCGCAGATTTCTTGACCTTGAACTTGAGTGAGTTCTCCTTCGGTCCTCGCATCAGTAAAACTTTTGGACTGAGAGCCTCCAGTCAAACATCTTTTTTATGTTTCGGCTGCTTCATGCAGAATATAGCAGTTTTGTGCGGTTTTTGAGTGCATTTTTACTGCATTTTTTGGGGGAAGAAAGAGAGCAAGGAAAGTACGACATTTTTAAATACCATTTGAGGCAACTGTACTGCTTTTTAGAGCGAACTTCTTAAGATTTGGCTTAATGGTGGGTGTTCTTATATCATACAATTTAAGGTTAAGTAAAACTTAAGAAAATAAAAGGAGGACGGAGTTTTTGATAAGATATATTCATGGTTATTATGCTCATGCCCTATTAGCTTAAGACTAATCATATTTTCTCATATTTTAATTATTTAATAATTGCTCCTATGACTAACATAAAAGCATTATCTTCCCTCTAAGAGAGGAGACAAGTTAACACAAAACCACATTATCTGGGATATTTTTGATAGAGGAAATACCAATATTTATTTCCCCTGAAAGATATGGCAAAAAGCACTACAATTTCCTGATTAATCATCCACAGAGTACATACTTCGCTCCTTATAAAGCATAAATTAAGTGCCGGCTTTGAACTTTACAAGTGATTCATAGAAAAAGTGAGTCACTTGAGAGTAGAGCAATTATACAAAAAAAAAGTGCGCCTACTTTCGAATAGTTTTATCAAGTGGCTGGCTCATTCCCAGAGTAAATAGATTCCTAAAGTTTAATTTAAAGCAATAGCGTCATATGAATTTCATAAAATAAAATATGGAGGTCTTCAAAGTTCCTATAGAATTTTTTGTGCGACTCAGAATGTAATTTAGAACTTGTATCTCATGGATACCTAATTTAGTGCGCCATTCACCCCCCAACAAAGCCTCGCCCTTGTGGGGAGCCCGCAGCTTTTCGTGTTTTTTTGGGGGAACTATCAGGAGACCCTTTTCACTTTCTGCGCAGTTCGTAGCCTTTGCTGCTGGCGAGAAATTGCGTTGTGGCCACCTCAAAGGAATTGCTTTTTTATTGCTTATGAGGCAACAAATGCTAACGCATCATCGCCGTCGTCATCGTCGTCATCATCATCATCATCAGCAACATCGAGAAATAAATGCACGAAACGCGAAACAAGAATTACAACAGAAGTCGAGTTTTAGGTATGACATCATTTCGAGAGCCAAAAACCGAAACCCAACCCAAAGAACAAAAAAATATTCGCACAACTTTTAAATGCGTCGAGTTGCGTTGATTGAATAATATAATCCAAGGGTGAGAGCGGCGGTGAGGAGGATTGAGGGGCCAACTTCCTTCCTTTGGGGCAGATTGGTTTTGTATAATTAAGCAAAAGGAGGGAATAAATGCGAATAAGCCTTCAGGGCAGCCTTGTGACTGGCTTATAAATGGCTTTGGACCACGAAACCGATGCATTTTTCTGATTGCTTTCCATGAATCACCTGTCGAATGACGTAACCTGATCGAAGGATAATGATTCGGGAATTTTATAGGAAATATTTAAGTGGTCTGTCATAAAATAAAAGGTAGCTATACTACGCAGTATGAATTAGCAGGGATCTTCTTGAATTTGCTTCATAAATTAGTAATACAATTTAATTTAATAATAAACAAGAGCACTTAAACATATGTAAAACCTTTTATTCATTTTTTTTATTGGGTTTGGTTAGGTTTAGTTCTTAGTAGGTTCTGATTCATAAGAAAAGTTTCGGTTTACTAAATAGGAATTTCGTATTAAATTTTGGGGAGAAATCATGCTAAAACATTTAATTACAATCACCAAGGTAAATGTTAATTCATGCCGAATATATAAATAAATTAGAGAAGACATAAATAAAATAATGAAGATTCTATAGTCTTTGAAAAAAATTAATTAAAAAATGTTAAGATCGAGACTGAAATATATATTACACTAAAAGTTTCCCTCTACAAAAAGTTGTTTTAGTAAGAAACTGAAATATTTTGGAAATATTCTTAAGCAGATTTCCAGAAATATTCAAAACTCCTTACGTATTGAATACTTTTGCATAAAAAAGTTTATGAAATGGGACAAAATTATTTTTGTTAATTGCGGTAATGTTTTTTTTAATATCTCTTAAAGAGTTCCTTTATTAAATCTTGTAACTGACCACCTCCTGGTTATGGTTTCACCTTTCTATTACCTTTTTTATGTGAACAACTTTCAAAACATTCAGCGTGCAACAAACACAGGGCAACAACAAGCGGTTAGAACACCAAACATTGAGAGGAAAAGACACGGATTGAAAATTGGGGAATAAAAGCAGGCCACAACCAGGGAAAAGGAAGGGCGGAGGACCGACCTGTTGACAGGAGTGGCCATTCCCATCTGTTGTGGATCACCGCCGCAAGTGGCAGCCGCAGCAACGGCGGCAAAGACGGTGGCACATTCCAGCGGGGATCGCCGCTTGGGCCCTTGCAATCGCTGGAAGGCAGGATCGTAGCTGAAGGATATGCGGGAACTGTGTGCAGGATGTCCTTGCATTCCGGACACCTGTAGTGGCGACGAAAGCGAGGATGTTTCCGGCGAACTGGCATAGAACGGCGAGTGTGGATAGGCATAGATCGAGGGACTGGCACTGAAGGCCGCCGCCGCTGCCGCCGAATTAATACCCTGGGCAATCCTGGGCTGATGCGGGTGCAGCTGGTGCTGTGGACTGTTGCCGGCACTAGTCGGTATAGGAATCGCACGACTGGCCGCCGATCGTGTGTATAATGTTGGCGAAAACTGATCGATGGCCTCCTCGTAATCCTCCTCGGTGCTGGAGCCCATATACAGGTTCGTATCACTGGCCCGGGCATTGGGATTCGGATTTGTTGGCCACAACGACTCGTCCACGCAAAAGGAACTCCTCCCCGACTGCGATTTGTTGTAGTAATAGAGCTGCGGGTTCAGGCGATGCATGAAGGGGCCGGGATCGACGGCGACTCCTAATCCTCCGGCTCCTCCGCCGACCATTCCAATGTGAGGATTGCTAAAGGCCCGCTTCCGATTGCCGCCGGAGATCGCGGAGGTAAAGCTGGGGTTTATGGTTTTTCGTTTTCAATTTTGGGGAACAAAAGGTTTTGCGCGCGCAAATAAAAAAAAAATAAGGGATAAAAATAGAACAAAGTTGAGAGAGGTGGAAGAAGCTTTTTAGATATATAAATATTTTCCATTAGATTTTCAATGATGATTTTCTCCAATCGAAATTAAAAGATAATTTCAAATATATTTTCGGATTTAGGGGATTTTTGGGTGAGAAGGATTCGGTGGCGGTGCCGGGCAACAAAAGTCGATTCGGTGTTGCTTCAATGAAGTGAGAGATCGAGTTGCGATTCGAAAGTGAACTGTTTTTGTGATCGAAACGAATCGGGTGATTTTTGATCGGAATGCTTCTTTGTGGTACGATATCGTGGTGTTTTTTTTGTATATTTTGTATCCGTAAAGGGTTTCTTATGGCCAATCTAGCTTGATTCCAATTGATTTTTGTAAGTAAATGTTATTATGATCTTGAACATATAAGGTGGTGTGGTTATATTGTATTTCTTCTTCTCGAATCACTGAATTTTAATGTGGAAATCAAGGGCAAAGCTAGTGGAAGAGTCTGTATATTTAATATCCATATTTATGTGTGGCAGGAATGGGCACTTAGACGCTCTTTAAGCTCCCAGAGCCATTTCCATTCAGTTATGGTGAGATAAGCAAGCTAGTCCCACTCAGAGCGTACAAAAGCAAAGCCTTTGAGCGTCTTTGGCCTTAAGATAATCCTAAAATCAAACCTTAATATTGTCAGGGACAGGCATCGCACGCTGAAGACAAAACTCAGAGGACTTTCCTTTAAGTCTTTTCTATTCGTTTTCCGACCCTGATGCCATCACTATCCCTTAACCATTCAGTGTGAATGTCATCTAAAAACTACTCCATCAACCTTTCCACATTTAATTTACATATTTAGACACCCTCTGACCCCTCTAAAATCTCTGGAAAAATCCAACTAAAACCAAACAAGAGAAGCACACTCAATTTCCACTTGATTTACGGCACAACAACAACACAGAGAAAATTATGATGCAACACATTTGCGGCAGCAACGTGCCGATGCGCTCCAGTTCTCAGCATAAACAACTCCTCCCAAACGGCAAACTGCAAACTGCAACATCGAGCGGCAAGGCAACACATGATGGATGTGGCATGCCACATGCAATTTATGCCTCGAAAATGAAACTGGCAGAAAAAAAATTAAAGCAGAGAAAGATCAACAATTTTGTCAATTACGTTGTTGCCAATTAATCTCCTTAAATAGAGTACATTTCCTCTGGGATTTGTTTGATCTTAGTTTTCGTTGGCCAAGTGACGAAAGCAACTAAGTTGGCATTACTTTGGCAAATAAATAATGCATTTCCGCTTTCTGATTCTGGGATATAAATTGAATGCAACAAGGCACAGAAGATAAGGAAAGAAGTTCACATATTTTCAATAAAAATAATAAATACAGCTTACAGGTATTTTTTTATGTTTTTTCCCACTTTGCAGAGCTCTCGGCTCGTGTCGCAACCGTGTGGAAAAATCAACAATAACAAATGAAGTGCGAAAAAAAAAAAGATATAAGAACAACATCCACGGAAAAATTCAGCTGCAGTCCAGCCGCAATAGTAAAATCCGATTTTTCTCCCTTTTCTCTTAATTTTTGTATCATTCTCAGCTGCTGCTGTCTTGGATTTTGTGGTTTCCTTATTTTATTTTTATTTTTTACTGCAGCAAAAGATTTATTTCTTCTTTTTTGCAACGCTTTTAATTGTTAATTTGAAGTTTTACAAAACTTTTTAATGTTCTCAACCACTATAAAAATTAAACTTTTAAAAGGCAACAACTTTTTATTTCGGGTCAAACGGAAATGAGCAGGAACTATAAAAAGTTGAGTGCAAGATTACTGCAAGGAGAAATTTGGCCAAGGAAAAGGAGACTAGTAATTAAATTAATTATGGCAGGACTTGGGGCATAAATATTTGAAAGAAAGCTCCATCAAAATCAAGCTTTAAAATAATGAATACAAAATAATTTCACACATTCGAAACTCATTATTTCGCGAGATAAAACAATTATCTTTAATTTGTGAGACTTTCTCCATTTTATCAAAGCCTCTTCCTGCCAAAAGAAAAAATACAGTGTCATCCTTTCAACGCTCAACAACTGAGTTGTCATCATCCTTTTTTATTCGGCATCTTACATCTTGCATAATGGCAATGTGGGGAAATTAGCATAAAAAATGAACAAATGAAAGAAGAAAAAATACGACCCTGTGGAAAAATCATGGAAAATTGTGGGCAAAGCTGTCGAGTGCGGTTTGTTGTTATTTTCGTTTTTATTTGTAGTGTTTTTTTTTCGTCATTGTGACCTGGCTTGCATTGTTAAGGCAGCAACAAATTAAATGCACATTACATGCAGCGGCAGCAACAGCAGCAGCATTTCCCTCCGCATTTTCATTTACCATTGTATTTTTCCTCAGCTCAGTATGTCGCCCCAAAACAAAGCGAAAAAAAAAAATCCAACAAGGAAATAAAAGTTTTCCACAAAAATAGAGACAAAACCACAATTTGCTGTTTGTTTTGGGGAAAATTAGGTGAATGGAGCTGAGCTGAGCTGTGAGCTGAAAGAAAACTGCTGCCGAACGAGAGGGAAAAATGCCAAAACGGGAGCCTCGAAAACTACGATCAGAGAGATAAGACAACAGCAACCACAACAAAATCGCTGAAAAGAAATTCGCAGTCAGCTTCGAAACTAAACACTAAGAAATTCGGTGGAAAAAAAGGGGGTAAATTAATCGCTTGCCGTTTTGTTTTCGCAGTTAAGTTTATCGGCGAATTTTCATCGGTTTTACCGGCCAAGTCAAGTTAAAATTTATTTGCAAATTATTTTTCTTGCCCATTTCTATACTCGTGTGTTTTTACGTAATTTGATTTCCAGTGTGTTTTTATTTTCTTTCATTTTGGTTGCGGTTTTTATTCGGAAATTCGGCAGTTTGATTTGACAGCACAATTAACTTGAAAGGACAGCAGAAAAAGAGAATTGCGCAAGCGAGGTAGAGAAAGAAGTCGATGGAAAGTAGAGGAAAATCATGGGACAACAATAGAAAACTAAGGTAGGAATGCTTGAGATATTGAACTAGTACTAGCAGATTTTCTTATTTAAAATTCTTGCTACCTAAAATCTTTTTTTAAGCAATTTAATTTTCCAATTTCCAAAGGTAAGAATGAATTTGTATTATTTTTTATTCTTATTTTCTGCAAGTTTTTGTTTATGTTTGGCTAAAGTCTCCCCTAGCTAATCAATCTTTAACTTTTGAATATTTTCCTTTTTTTTTTTAATTAAAAAATTTAATTAAACAGAAAATAATCAATATTTGAATCCATTCTCATACCTAGTTTTATATTTCCTAAACTCATTTCAGTAATTGTAAATCTTAAACTCGCTGACATGAAATAGAATTTCAACAAATTTCCGTTTCAGATAACCATCAAAACTGTATCTGCTGATTTATGTGTGTTTCAAGGCAAAACATTATTTACAAAGTTAGTTTGAGATGCATGAATAAATTATTTAAATTATTTAGATGCATGGTCAGACAGGGACAGCGATAAACACAGAAAGATATAGAGATAGAGTGAGAGTGAGAGAGGAAGGTAGACAGAGACAGAGAGGTAGAATGCATGTTCTGTTGATGGAAAGGAAAGGGGCAAAAATGGCTGACAAAAGTACTCACATTCACACACAAATAAAGGATAAGGGATGTCATATTGCCATTTGTTGCTTACCTGCAAAGAAAAGAGAAATATTTATTAGTTTAAATTTATAAAGAAATTATTTCCTATTTTGTTCTATATTGAAAATTTGAAAAAACTAATTTTTTTGTCTTAACTCTTAACAACAGAACCTGATAACAATATTATTTATTTATTTTGTATCAAAACAATATTTTACGTTAATTGTGCTGCTCCCTAGACAAGAGTACAGATATTTAGTCCACTACCTCTCACATTTTAATATTTCATTGTTATTTATAGTAAAAGGTTTTAATTTTTAAAAGTACTTGTTGTTATCCAAAATTAAGATGAATTAATTTTTGTTCAATTTTGAATAATTTGTTGTGGTGAATAAAAAGGTTGAAAACTTTGATGATATTTTCACCTCACATCATCAACGTTTTCCACCTTTTTCACTCTGCTTTGAAGAAGCATGGGAAGCAGTAGGTCGGCAATGCAGATCACAATTTCAGAAATCAGTCCATTGCGAGTAAGCAGTGTAACGTTGTACTACTTTATTACAGTGGGCTCTGTATTATCGACAATTGAACAGCTTGTACTGCTTACTATGAGCAAAGTTTCCCCACCTCGTGACATCGAAGTTTTCAACCTTTTTATAACAGTTAATAAGACACTGTTAGCAAGGTTTCGTACCTTGGTATAATTAAAATTAATAATAAAAATAAATCTTGAATTTAGATTTTAATAAGCAAAACGTTTTTTTTTTTTAAATGTAAAATAAACATTTTACATATTTTGCTTGGATATAATTTTTTTTTCTCTTTATCAATATTCTCGATATTAATCATACTTTTCTTTATAAGTAATAAACAAAAACGGTAATTCTCTATTAACGGAGCCCCTTCCAAAAAAAAAAAAAAAAAAAACCAAGATAGGGGGTACTTCAACTAGCATTTGGGTATCAAAATTATGTTGGGGACGCTCTTAGTTTAGCCACAATAATTCTTTAAAGTTTTGCCTAATTCCCATACAAAATGTGCTTGGAAACCGTTGCTAGGCAAACACGCGCACATTGACAAGCGCCTGTCTGTGTGATCGGTACAGTGGTCTGTGAAGCATAAAATTTTTGTCAAATTGTGCTTAGCTTAAATACTATATATGTCGAAACTTTGCACACTTTGAATACATTTATGCGTGAAATATAAATAAAACAAACATTTTACAACGTAAAATACTTATTAATTAACGACTATTTAATATTAAGCCGTACATTTTAGGCGCAATTCATTTTTGAAGTTTAACCTTAATTTTTTAAGACATTCCCGGATTATCCTGATCGGCTGCATCAAAATTTCAAGGCCATTGGAAAACTTTATGATCCTAAGAAAAAGAATATTATACAAATGGACTTAAAGTTTGATGAGGTAAAA
>VNJZ01006301.1:0-146420 GCA_008042795.1 Drosophila asahinai
TTATGTTTCCCGGGGAACTATGCTTCCCAGGGAAATATGTTTCCCGGGCAATTATGTTTCCCAGGGAATTATGTTTCCCGGGGAATTATGTTTCCCAGGTAATTATGTTTCCCGGGAATTTATGTTTCCCTGGAAATTATGTTTCCCAGGGAATTATGTTTCCCGAGGATTTATGTTTCCAGAGAATTATGCTTCCCAGGGAATTATATTTCCCAGGGAATTGTGTTTCCCAGGGAATTTTTATTCCCGGGGATTTATGTTTCCCAGGGAGTTATGTTTCCCGGGGATTTATATTTCCCAGGGAATTATGCTTTCCGGGGATTTTATGTTTCCCAGGGAATTATGTTTCCAGGGGATTTATGTTTCCCAGGGAATTATGTTTCCCAGGGAATTATGTTTCCCGGGGAACTATGCTTCCCAGGGAATTATGTTTCCCGGGGATTTATGTTTCCTAGGGAATTATGTTTCCCGGGGAATTATGTCTCCCAGGTAATTATGTTTCCCGGGAATTTATGTTTCCCTGGAAATTATGTTTCCCAGGGAATTATGTTTCCCGAGGATTTATGTTTCCAGAGAATTATGCTTCCCAGGGAATTATATTTCCCAGGGAATTGTGTTTCCCAGGGAATTTTTATTCCCGGGGATTTATGTTTCCCAGGGAGTTATGTTTCCCGGGGATTTATATTTCCCAGGGAATTATGCTTTCCGGGGATTTTATGTTTCCCAGGGAATTATGTTTCCAGGGGATTTATGTTTCCCAGGGAATTATGTTTCCCAGGGAATTATGTTTCCCGGGGAACTATGCTTCCCAGGGAATTATGTTTCCCGGGGATTTATGTTTCCTAGGGAATTGTGTTTCCCGTGGATTTATGTTTCCCAGGGAATTATTTTCCAGGGAATTATGCCTCCCAGGGAATTATGATTCCCGGGGAATTGTGTTTCCCAGGGAATTATTATTCCCGGGGATTTATGTTTCCCAGGGAATTATATTTCCCAGATAATTATGTTTCCCAGGGAATAATGTTTCCTGGGAATTTATGCTTCCCATGGAATTAAGTTTCCCGGGAAATTATGTGTTCCTGAAAATTATGTTTCCCTGGGATTTATGTTTCCATGGAATTATGCTTCCCCGGGATACTAACGTCCCCGGGAAACTAAAGTCACCGGGATTCTAACGTCCCCGGGAATTAACGTCCCCGGGATACTAACGTCCCAGGGATTTTAACGTCCCCGGGGAACTAACGTCCTTGGGATACTAACGTCCCCTGGATACTAAGGTCTCCTGGATATTTACGTCCCCGGGATTTAAATGTCCCCGGGATACTAACGGGAAATTAACGCTTGCATGGAATTTACAGTTCTGGGGAAATTTACATCCCCGGGAATTAACGTCCACGGAAATTAACGTCCCCCCATGTATATTAACGTCCCCGGGATATTAACATCTCCTGGTCCCCGGGATTTTAACGTCCCCGGAGAATGAACAGATATAAACGTTTCCGGGATATTAACATTGCCGGGATATTAACGTCCCCGGGATTCTAACGTCCCTTGGAAATTAACGTCCCCGGGACCGCTAGAGTGCGCTTGGCCCAAGTAAAAATTTTAATTCGTTCAAAGCTGTAGGTTTGTGGACTGGCTAAAACGTCATGTAAAATACATGTATGAACTGGATCAATGTAGATACGTTTACATATTCAGGTTGTAAGAAAGTATTTTACGAATATTAAAAATTTATTTAAAGGCTTACTTTGTTATCCCTTTTCAATATCTACTTTTAAATTCTATATTAACTCTAAAATACTGTTAATTTATATATTATCTATAGAATAGTTTTCACAAGAGTTGGGTCCATAGGAGTAAAAGATTCCAAGATAGATCCTTATGAAGTTGGGCGCTCTATGGAATTTTTAGACTTAATAATGCCCTTAAGTTACATCGAAGAAAGAATAAAGCCACCCGTCTAAGAATACTGTAAAAATAACAAACAACTTTTATTCACATTTAAAAAAATTTATTTGTTTTTTTTTCATTTATTTTGTATTTTTTTAATCAACTTTTACACAGAGAGAAAATTAAATTGCAATTCTTGCATTTGTTTGTTTAATTTGATTAATTAAAATTTGTTAAATTGCTAGAATTTGTTAAGCGCTACTAAAATTTAAATTTGTTTTATTTTCCATTTGTTTCATTACATACATACACTCATAATCATATAGGTAGCATATGGTATACATATATAATATATATATTAATTTTGCTCGCTCATTCCTAGCTTCAGCTCTCGCCATATCCATCGTCTTTCTTTAAGGACCTATCGCCATATACATATAGTATATACTGGAGTTGTTAAACCTTACTTTGTCACATAACTACATACATATATATGGTTGGTGTCCAACATAGATTTCATCAACGGCCATGTAACTACGGTTTTACTTGAATATTTGTTAATTAATTAGTCGCTACGATACAGAGGAAAGCGCTAATTTGGACTGAAAACATCAGGTTGGGTTGGGTTGGGAGTGAGTGAGTGAGTTTCCTTAGCTGATCGAGAATAGCCGTCAATGAGAGCAGATCCTGCTGAACTGAAGCTTCAAGTTGAACTTAATGTGAAAAATGAAATCTGGCTCAGATCGCATATGGTGGGATAATCGTTTGAATAGATCCGATAATCGAAGATGCCATGCTGGAATGCAGTTTTAATTGGGATTTGATAGATGTCTGGGAGGGCAGGGGGTGGTGTCTACTAAATAGAGTTATTTGCTTTCGATTTCACTTGAGGCGTTCGTTTAATTGATTTGTTATTTGATTCTTGAATGCATTAATTGGTTCCCTTAAACAACACACACACATACATTGAGAATATACATTAGTACTGCCTTTAGTTAGTTAGTAATCGTAATATTTGCCTTAGTCGGTAACTCTGTAGTCTGGTAATAGAATGTGTAAAAATCCTACAATATATATTATATATATAATAGATGTAGCCATATATCTATTTACATTCATATATCGACCTCTTTATATATATTTTTCTTGCTTGCTTAGACCTTGATACTTGTCGCGAACGTTTTGCGTTCGCAGTTCATTAACTTTTATCATTTTTTATCATTATTGTTTACAAAATACTTTGAGGAGCACTGGACAATGGACTAAGATTCATTTCTTGCCTTGCATCTTTTTGTACAGTTCGCACTTATCCATGAAAACGAAACGAAAGACTCTCCGAAAAGTGGAGAGTTTGGAGAGATCCACTACTTTGAAAAATACAATATATCCGATATATGAGAGAAGCTTAAAAAGAAAAGCAAACATCGAAAGCGTGGCGGATCTTACGAATCTTAAAAAGCCTGGCAACAACATGTGAACCAAAAAATGAAATTAAATCGGAGATATCAGCAATTTATATTTGAAAGTCTACAAGTTAAAATCTTCTACAGCTACTTGATTAACAATCACTTCTTTTTCGTTATGTGAACAAAGGGAAATCATTGCAAATTGTACTGTAATTCGTGGTTTTATTTAAATTTAAGATTACTTTGTTTAATATTAAATAGATCACATTCATGGTTCTATTTCTTCACTTGCTTTATTTATGTTCACATTTAATTCGTTAATACAGTATATATTTAGTTTTTATTATTTTCCTTCTCATTATTGCTGCTATACTATTTTGTTTTCTTTAATATATGCATATGCTTATGTGTGTGTGTGTATTTTTGTTGAATGAATGAAGTCGAAAAGTCGATTACTTGAGTTGGGGATGGCTAAAACATTTATTATGCGTTTAGAGGGGCCCCTGGTGTTGGCCTAAACAAGTATAAAGCAAGTTTCTTATGAATTCCTAAATCGTATTATTATTGTTATTGTTTTAATTTTCCTTCTGCTCCTTTTGTTAATTATTTAATGAGTTCTTCTTTATATATTATTTTGCATAATTCGAGATCTTTGTGGGATTGATTATTGTTTGGAAAAAAAATGGTTTATATAGTTTAAATTAAATTATTGTAAATGTTTTTTGTATTTCTTGGTTTTATAAATAAATTCTTGTTGTGTTTGTTTGTGTGTGTGTATGTTATAAACTACAATTAACCTGTCAAAATACTTGGGATTTGTTTTTTTTTTTTCGTTTTTGTGGCTTGCGTGAGAGTTTTAATGATGAATTTCGTTTTGCTTTTATGATTTCACTTCTTGGTTTTGTTATTCTACGCTAAAAATTATTTTAAAATTTATTAACACAGATGACTTTATATTTTCCGAAAGTTTTAGCTTCTGCCTCGCTTCACAATAGTTACCCATTTTTTTGTCATACATTTTTTCGATTGTTTTCTTTTTTTATAAATAATTTCACTGCTCAAATTTTTTGCCATCTAACTAGCCAAAATGTATCCGTATCCATACATGTATATAAGTTCAATATCTTAACTCTTCTCTGTCGATACTAATCGCTTTTTGTTTGTCATATCGGGTTTTAATCTTTCTTTTTTTGTTGTTTATTAACTAAACTACAGATAAACACACAGCTACACACATTGAATGAAAATTTCTGCTGGATTTAAGTTAAGTTTCTCTTGTATCTTGTGGGTTTTGTTTAATATTAAAATCTTACATTAGAAACACATCAAATATTAGAAATATCTTCCATATATATATATATCTATATATATATATGTATATTGTATATTCTCAGCCACTTGGCCTTGCTCTTTTACTTTTTAGTTTTTGTTTAGCAAAGTTTAAAACTCTGCACAAAGACGACAAAATAAGAATAATAATTAATTAAAATAATAATACAGAGCCTTAATCGTAAATTGGTGGAAATATTTTGAGAAATTGTTGTTGAATCTATTAGTTAGCTGATTTTTGTGTTTTTACTCTCTATATAACTGGATTCCGAGGGGACTGAACCAAATTTTGAAATACCTTCCAATCTGCTTTGCTTTTTATTCGATTCGTGAGTGTGTTTTATGCGTTAATCAATATTCATAATTATTATATAATATCACATCAACTTTGTTTTTATATATTTGTTTTTGTTATTAACTTTTCTCATTCTCTTCTTCTGCCTCTGCCTCCGATGATCGATTCTTCCGATTCTTATTGTGTTTGCGCTCATATATTTATATAAATTTGTAGTGGGTTTCCTTTCTTTTTAATTAATTAATAGATGTATGTATGCATTTAGCCTACTGGGATCGTGACGAAAAAAAAATACATTATGCTGTGAGTTTGTTCACATAATATACAAACATTGGGGAAAGTTTTAATCGGTTATTTTTTGTTGTGTTCCCTCAGTCAATATATGGGGATGATGATGATCCATCCATACATACACGTGATGGGGGTAATACTCTATTTCCTTGTCCGGGGGTTTTGCCTTTCTGTATATATTCAATTTAAAAGCTGATCACCGACAACCGTTCACTGAGTGAAGAGTTCCTCTCTGCTTGTCTGTCTGCTTGCCTTAACGTTTTACAATATTTTGAATATTCCTTTTATGGTTTGTGTGTGTGTGTGTTCCTTCTTGCTCTCCTCCTCGTTTTCAAATACTTCTTTTTTTTTGTGATTTTTCGTTTTGTTTTTGTTTCAAAAAGTACCTTTTTTTGTTTGTTTAAGCCAAAAAGTCAGTCCAATAAGAGTTTTGAGTTGCCTGCAACTGCAGTTGATTTGTTTTTGTTTTCGTTTTGGTTTTTTTGGTTTTGGGTTTTAAGAGCTTAGGTTCCAAAATAATTGTTTTTGTTTTTAGCGTTGAGTTGATTTGTTATTTGCAGGAGTAAGTTGATAGTTTGTGGTCCAAAAGTTTGCCTCTAGGGGTTAAACATCATTTCTGTTCTCTAATGAAGATTGTGGGTGTTGAAGGGATCGGCGACAAGGAGACGCGACCAATAGATGTTTCTGTTGTTGTTCCTGTTGCTGCTGCTGCTGCTGCTGCTTTACTGTTGTTGTTTTTGTTGTTCGGAGGGATTGAGTTCGTTCTGAGCAGTCCAGCGAATCCCCGACGCTCCTCCTTCGAGCGCCTCACTCGGATGAGTAGAGCTTGTTCTTGGTCAGCGTGAAGTCGGGACTTATGTTGATGGTATTGCTTCGTGTGAGGTTTCTGGTAAAGATTCAAGAGGATTTGGTTAAGTATTGATCGGTGGAGGAAAACCTCAGGCACTCACTTGATAAACTGCGGCAGCAGAGACGTCCAGCCGCTCTTGTCCTGCCTCAGAGTCAAGTATAGCTCGAAAATCGACACAGTTTCCGGGTCCACTTTGAACGATGCAATGCGCCTGAAAATAAGAATTAATATTACAAAATTAGCACTCTTTCTTCTTTAATTTATAATAGCAAATTTATTACCTGACATTATTCGGCTCGCTCTCGAACTCTATGAACAGCGTGCAGGCCCGCTCGCCACACGGCTCTCGCTCCGACATCCGTATGATCTCGGCGGCAATGCGTCTCGTGAGGTCGTTAGGCAGCGTGACCTCCGTGCAGGCCAAGTGGCGCCGCTTGGCGTCCCGCAGCTGGGCCTGCAGCTGTCCCGACAGCTCCCGCACTGCGCTGGCGCTCACATCGTCCAGATTGTCGGCCGCACCAAAACGTGCAGCGGCCGTCGACTGCAGCGGCGAGGCCGGTAGTGGGTGGTGGTGGTGGTGCTGCTGAGCGGTGCTAGACAGCACGTTGGTCATGTAGGCGTGGTGGTAGGCGGCAGCACTGCCGCCACTGACCGGCACCTCGAAACTGGCGGCCGCCACTGCCGAAGTGGCCTGCTTGGGTGTTGTTGTCCCCCCGCCGCCGACGCCGGCGGCTCCTCCGGTTACGGAACCACCACCACCGCCAGCCCCAGCGGGCGGGCCGCTGGGTGAACGCGTATTGAGCGCCTGATGCTGTCGCATGTGCAGCACGGAGGCCGGATGGCCGTCAACCACATCGACGTCCACCTCGCCGGCGGCTGCGTTCCCGTTTACGGACACGTTCAACCCCTCCTCGTCCTCCTCCACCTCCAGTGGTGCCGTCGCAGCTTGCCAGTCTGTAAATAAAAGGGAAATTGGATTAATTCGTTGTCTACAATTTTTAAAGCAAGCTACAAATATTTTTTAGATTTAAATATAGCCGTGTTTCCTAAGAATTAAAATCCAGTAAAATTAGTTCGACTTTAGGAAAGAATATAAGAAATATTTCTTCTTGGGGGGGCGTTTTGGGATTCTCTCTTAAATGCTCCCAGTACGCAGTAGTCGAAAAATATGCAATGTTTTTTGTTAACTTTGTAAATAGAGTACCGAGTTCTTACTTGTTTTTATCTTCTATTTAACACCACATCTAAGCCGAATTTTAGATTCTGTCCACAAATAATAACGGTATATAGTCAAGCACTAATGACACTCTATGTCGTTCGAGTTACCCGATTTCCAACCGGTGAAAGTTCGGGTTACGGAAGTTCAACTGTAGTTAGCTGGCTCATCGACCGGCAAAAAGTGCCACCATGTGGGAATGGAAATGGAATAAAAAAAAAATAAGTACAAAAAAATCAGCTGATGTGCGACACTCGAGATCCACACACACTCGCGTTCCACTCGGTGGAGCCGGAAAGAGTACACTGCGCAGACTCCGCTTCCAAGGAGCAGAGAGGGTAGTGGCGGGGCGGGGGAAATCACCTGGCAACAACAGCTGGAAAAATCAGCCGTTTCCCGTTTCCAGCTGACGCTCACTCTCGCTGTTGGGCTCTCTCAAGTCAGCAGTTTCTCTGCCCCTTGCTCTCATACCTCTCCCCCCTTTTGCTTTTATTTCTTTTGCTGTTACTTTATTACCCGCCCAGCCGAGACGATAAAAAGCAGAGCTGAACTCAACTCAAAACTCAGGCCCCACAGAGCTGGGAATTAAATGATGTACAGTGGGGCAAGTGTAGACGGCAAGTGGTAAAAAATTTGTGATAGTTCTCTAGTGTGTTAAGCTTAAAGCATTAAAATATTCTTAATCAGTAGTTTATCTTATATTTTACCGGACGGATTTGAATGCTTTTCTTAATAGTCGCACACCCAAAAAAAAATCTTCATAGAACCTATACGATTGTTACATGAATTCTATACTCTTTACATTTTTTTAATAAGGTGCTTATTAATTTGATACTACGAAAGTATAAATTTTATACTCATCTGCACCAATATTTCATAATAATCACTAACGCGACAAACAGAAAAGCACTAAATTCCAGCTAACGCGATATGTTATCGAATTTTCGATGTAGGTTCGTATAAAAATAATACTCAAAAATAGACAATTGAAACTTTGGGGTATAAAAATTATACTTTGTAGTATATATTTGATATTTTTAAGTATAAAATTTATACTAAACCCGTTATACTGCTTGAGTATACTTTTAAGACAACGCATAGAAAGGTTAAACTCTTGTTTTTTTTGGAAAATCTGAGAATAACTCGCGGAATTGATTTCAAATTCGCTAATCTAACTGCGTTCAAAATACATGAAAAGCCGTTAAGTTTGTTGTCGCCATGAATATGTTGTACATCGCATGTATTTATGTACAATAAATTCATACTCTGTAAGATTGTGAGACTTTGTAATGTGAGTGCATGTGCAGCGAGTACAAATTAACTACTTGGCTTGTCTCGACAGCGTCTTGTAATTAGCGCGGAAACTCTTTAAAGAGGGTTCTCCCCCCGATCTCGGCCCCTTTTGGTGTCTCTCGCCTACCATGCCCCATGTCTCACACCATTTCCACTGTATAATCATTGCAACGTTGCTGAATGGACAATTTGCTCTCGTTAGCTTTGCATGTGTCTGTCTCCCTCTTTGGCTCCTGCATCTCGCTCGCTCTATCGTTTTCTCGCCTTCCATCTCCCTCTGGCTCCTTGGCACGCAGAGCCGAGCAGAGCAGAGCACACCCGCGTAATTAAGAAATTAACGGCACATGTTTGCGGCTCTGCATGTGTCCACATGTCGAGTATGCCGTCCTCTGCCGCCTCTCGACACCCCCTGCCTTTATACCCGTCTCGTTCCTTCTCCTTCGTTTGCTTTCTGTCTCTGCGAGTGTTATTGGATTTTGTCAAGTGCCGTTGTCTCCACAAAAGGGTTTGTGTAAAGTCAAAAAAGCGAAAGCCAAAAAGAACCAAAAACAAAAACAAAAACAAAAGGAAAAAAACAGACAACGACCACACACTTAATTACAAAGCTCACAAGCAAATGTGCACATTTGTGTATGTTGGTACTTGTGACACAGCTGCGATCAAATGAGTAGCTGTAAGAAGTCTACCCATAAAGTTTATGGCATAAACCCATAAGTTAATAAAATCTTCAGATCCTTATTTAAGAGAAATTGCAACTTTCTGTAGTTAAACTTAAAAAATGTACTTTAAGCTTTTATTGATTTCAGTCCGGTCTTTCAACGTTCAGGTCTTTATCTGTCAGTTAAAGCTAATCCTCAGTTAAACTCACCGTTATTAAAAATTCAGCAAATGTTAACAGGAACTTACTTAACTTTAAAACACCTATTCTCGATAACTGGCAGCTTTACGTCTGAAATAGTAACTGGACAACCGGCCATTTTAATATTTAAGTCACTTAAAATTTGGTGAGGATGTTAAATTTACAGTCCTTATGTAAATATGTAAATACATTCATATGTAACCACCACTGTATGTGCACATTTTATGTACTATCGTAAAAGGATGTGTTTCGTAGGTGGTGTATTTTGTACATATTTGTATGCATATTTGCTTTTGGCACAGAGATGGGCATATTGATGAACAGAAATGCCCTCCGCCCCATCACCCTCTCAGTCTCACCATACACAGCGCAGCAATCGTGGAGCATTTGTGGTTGTGTATTTTGTGCATTCGAAATCGGCAAAAGCAACAACATCCACAAGGAACACAAGAATGTACATTGTACAACAATACCTGGCTGAAGTAGTAGCAGAAGCAAAAGCAAAAACAGAAGCTGAAGCAGCATCAACTCATCCAAGTTAACGGTACACCGCAAACATGACTGCTCTTGTTTTGTTATGTTTTGTGTTGTTGTTATTGTGGAGCTCAGACGGCTGAATGAGAGACAGATACTGAGCTTAACGAGTGAGAGAGGGAGGGAAGAGTGCGATAGGGGGAGCTTGGGGCTTATTACTTGGCTCTCATAATGCGTGGCGTTGCTTGGCCTTGAGATTAAATTTTCGAGCTTTTCAGAATAGCAATCAGTATTAGTACAGTGGATATCGGTTAGAAGAAACAAGGTTAGAATTTAAGCTGGCTTATGAAATCGAGTTAAAGCACGGCTCTATCCCGCGGAATAGCAAATTCTCCTAACGGCCCTCTGCACACACACAATATGCACAAAAAATAACAAAAGACTCAATTGTAATTGTGTGGCTAGATTTAGCCTTTCCTAGGGTTAAATATCTACTCAGCACAATTAACCTTTTGTCATTACTAGAGGTGGAGAACTATCGATAGTCGGCGCTATCGATAGCGAGCGATTGTTTTTCTCAATCCATCGATAGTGCTATCGATAATGTCATGTTTTAACTGTTAAATGTAAAAAAAACTATTAAATGAAATTTAAACAAAACTTTATTGTATGTGGGAATCCTATAAAATAAAAATACATTTCTTTTGTAGCTTATTCGTGTTATACAAATTAATAAGACATTTCATTAAATCTAGTTTCGAAAATTAAAAATACAATTGCTTTTACCTTATTCCACTATTAGAAACTTAGAAACTCATCCATGCTATAGCTTCATTTTTTGTTTTTTTTCCACTTTCAAATATGAATGATATTTTTTTTAGGATGTGCAGCGTTGTGCAAAACTATCGATAGTGCAGGACTGCCATCGATGGAAGCTCGATAGCACCAAACCATCGATAGTGTCGATAGTGCCATCGATAGTTCTCCACCTCTAGTTATTACTTAAAATGCATAATACTTTTGTTCCCAAGTAATTTTTAGTCGATATCCACTGTAAAACAATTAAGGCCGTTGATAATTCTGTTGGCTCTATTTTTAGATCTTCAATTTAATTACCGAAGTAAACAGTTTCACAGTTTATCAGAGTTGATTATTTGCAGCCATCTTATTCTGGATCTTGACAACAACAAAAAAGCAACTAATCGAGTTAAATTAGTTGTGCTTCGTTCACACATACTAGTACACACATTTATGTATTCGCACAAGATTGTTGTTATGTTATGTACACGTTAGTATGTTTGTTAGTTGTGTTTTTTGAATCAATAAGCAGTTGATAAATTATTCATTACGACCAATTTTGGAAGTCATTCGCATTTGGCCCCCTAAAGGAAATCTTTGGCAACCGCTGCGAATCCAAATTCCACAAACATGTCACTGTGTGTGTGTGTGTTCGTGTGTGCATATGGGGGGTTGATAAATATTATATCAACTCCATGATAACCCTTTTCCGAAAGACCCAACAGGGCGCAAAAGGGAGATGGCGACATGCACATGGGCATAACTAATGTTTATTCAAAGAAATTAAGTAATTAATTAAACAGCATTACTGCCACTGCCAAATGCCCATTGGATGCCTTTCCGGGGTTAAACATAAACCTAAACTTATTTGCGGTCAAAAGAGTGGCAGAATTAGCTTAAAGTTAAACAAATTCAGTGAAATTGATTAAGTTTAAAGATATTCTTCTTTAAAGAATTTTAAATTTGATTGGAAGTGGAAGGATATAACGTGTCCTTTAGATTTTCCTTTTATTTATATATTTATACATACTATATATTGTATTTACCGCTCCTTTATGTATGCATGTTCATATTCTATATGGAGAACGAATAATAGCCATGTGTGTGTGCTGGTGAGGCTGGCTTGTTCGTATGTCCTTCGAAAATAAAATTGCATGCGCTCAGTCAGTCATGAAATTAAATTGACTGCAAATACATACGCTTGCCGGAGGGGGTAAAAGGGGTGACAGAGGCGTCGGGTAGGGGGCAGGCCTGCAGAGCTTTGAGCACGATGCAAGCCAACAGCGAGGTGTGCTTGTTAACCAAAGCGACACACTCGGCTTTTTTCACGCTAATTTCAATTGAAATTCAGAATAGGAAATTTGAAATTTTAAATCATATTTGTTAAATATTTCCTTAAAATAGAATATCCATAAATTTATCGTGAAGATTAAAGGTTGGGCATTGAATCTGAAGAAAATGCGAGAAAAATTAAACGGAAGCTGTCCGCATCGGCTTGTAAGTTTTGTTTTTGTAAATCTTAGCGCGCCGTGTAAGTTTTGTTTTTGTCTTTATGAGAGCGGTGTTTTCTACATCAAAATGTAACCGAAAAGTTTTCAGGAAAAGGTTTTTTGAGTTGAAAGCAAAAAGATCTCGTGTATTTTACATATTATTTATCTAAAAATTATAAAGGATATCGGGTAGAAGAGTTAATCTACTTTTTAAACAGCTTAGAAATTATTTTTAAATCCGATTTTAACGTAATTTGTTTTTTTTTCCAAGCTATCCTTATTTTTTAACTTCCTGTTAATCGGTTCTTAAAACTCGGTAGTTTTCAATTTTTGCTTACGTTTTTCTTTTTAAGCCAGATTATAGTAGCTTTTGGCAACACTGCGGGGCAACGGTAAATCTGCAGCTGAAACTGTGCTTGTGTGGGGCGACATGTTGTTGCATGTCGCTACCTCCGCCGCTTGTTGTGTTCGCCTCTTGGTGATTTTACATTTTTTGTTGTTTTGGCTTACGTGCTACGTGGCTATATGGCTCTATATGGCTCTATATGCGGTCCCTCCCTATTCCTCAGACGTTTGTATGTATGGAAGTCCCCGTCTAATTTGCCCAACTCAACTCCTTCTTGGTGCCGTGGTGCAAAGTTTAAAGTGACAGGATTAACAGGATGTTGCATAATCCGACCGTCAGACACATGAACAGGATATGCTGGCCTGGCTTCGGACAGGAACCAAGAAGGGCAAAATGCATAATGCAAATTTTACAGTTTTTTTTTCATTTTGCAACCCTCCGAAAAAGGAATGCCTTGCAGTGCGATAAAGTAGGGTAAGTCTATCAAATCAGATTACTTAATTTAAAAAGCAATACAAAATCCCATAAATAAAAAGAAATCACCATATTTGCAGGGTCAAGGAAACAGGTCTCTACCTCTAAAATCAAATGGAAATCAAAACTCCCCTTTAGAAATCACTAGAAAAGGCTCTTAAAAATTAGAAAAATACTTGAATAAATGAATTTTTTAATCTCTGGAAAATTTGCTGAAGACATCAAATGAAATGTTCCCGTACGCCGTACGCCGCTATAAAATTAATTGAATCAGGGGAAAAAAAAATAATGGCCCATAAACATGAAAAATAAAAATGTTCGTGGCACATTAAAAATATCCGAAATGTGGGCCTTAATTGAGAATTCTTGCAAGAAACGACCCGGAGTGGATTTTGTAAGTTCACAAGGTGAACAGCGACCTTAAATTTAGTTTTAATGCGTTGGCTGGGCATTAAAATTAATCAAACGTAATAACACAGCACCGAACAGTAAATATTTAATGATTTGTGTGCGTTATCGTTCTACTGCATTTTATGTTCAACAACGGGAACATAAATATTTTTTCAGTTTAAGTAATTTCAAAGCGAAACAAATATTTGATTTGTTACTTAAAAAAATTGAATGCAAAGTCACTCCCTTGGCACTTGTAATGGAATTACACATTTGTCCTTGTTTAAAAAAACTTTACTTGTGAAACGTTGTATAAATAATAAAATTGAGAACTTTTAAATAGCGACAGAGCATGATTTTATACTGATTTGTCTTCTAATTTCAGCGTTTGAAAATTAAGAATAAGTTTAGTAAATACACTAAAACTTCACGTAATTTAACCATTTACTTTTCTTTATAAATAAATATATTTTCATTCAAAATTCCCAATAAGAACACTCACAATATCTAAGCCTGGGAAACTGACAATAAGAAAATCAGGAGTTTCACTTTAGAAAAGGTTTCAGAAGAAAATCAAAACCACCTTCAAGAAATATTTTAGTTTTCTAAAATTTTACAAAAAAAAAATATTTTTCTTAATTAAAAATTAAGTTTGGATAAGATTCATACTTAAAATTTGTTTATAAAAATTTTTGTTAAGAAAACCTGTTTAACATACCCATTTAGGCCTGCTTTAACACTTATAATAGGGCCCAAAATTCAAAGGAACTACCTACACACAATTTACACTGTTTTTTTTTTTTTTCTCTCACTCTCACTTCTTAAAACATAAAAAAATGGGACTTGAAGTACTCACCTTTAATTTTATTAACACCGAATTTTCCCTGAATGTGATTTTGTACTGAGAGCACTTCCATCTTCATAGAGTTTGCCGCCGCCGTAACTGCTACTTTCTGCTCCTTTGCGTGTTTTAAGTTACTTCTTTAATCAAAATAAGAGTTCCTAGACTTTGATTCCACTTCTGATTTCGACGGACTTTCGTTGCGTTTTGAATTAATTGCGTGTTTTTGTGTGTGTGTGTGTGTTTGGATAGTTGGGTTAAACGTACAAAATATATGTGTATGTATTGCGTACGTATTAGAAATGCACTTTAATCACAAGAATTTGATTTTATTTCGCGTGTGTTTTGTGTGAGAGTTCGATTTTCCAGCGACAGCGTTTAACAAACAATTGGAAAAAGTATCAACAACTAAATTTGTTATTCTAGTTAAACATTTCAATTCAATACATGCTAAAAAATCAACGGAAATCGCCGCCCCGTTCAGCTCTCGCTCGCTCTCTGTCGTGTCGCTCTCTGCTTCTGCTTCTGTCTTGGGGAAATCTTATTAATTTAAACACAGCACATGGTTTTCTTTTTAATTCTAGACGTTGTTGTTTGGACAGATTTTTCGATTTCTTGGCTACATATGGCGGAGTTTCAAGTGCTGAGATGGCTGGGCGCTTTGTAAGTTGTTTCTCGCTTCTCGGTTTTCGGTTTTCTGTCTTCTGCCTGCTGCCTGCTTCGAGCTCCGTTCTTTTTCCGTCTCTACTTTGGTCCGATGTGCTGTGTGTGCGAGCTCTGGCTCTCTGCCGCCGCGTGTCTATGTGCGCTTCGCTCGCTGCTCAGCTGTGGCTCGTGTGGCTGTGTGGGTGTGAGAGAGCAGCGCTGCGCGAGAGCTTGGAAACTAGAAGACTGGCTGCAGCTGGCTGCGGCAAACTTCGATAACGGGAATTTTCCAAAGCTACTATCCGGCCGGCTGGTTGTGCTGCTGCTTTTATACCGATTTTCCGGCCCGGCTGCGCTGCCGGCGTCGCTGCTTTTCCCTTGGCCGTGAACCGACGACCGCGCCGGCGCTCTTTCGTATTACTCTCGCTCTCGCTCTCACTATTCGGCCCAGCTGCTGCTGCCGGCGAACATGTGTTGCCATCAGCTGTTTGTGCTCTCCCGCTCTCTCTCTCTCGCTCTCAACCACTCAAGACGTCTCTTAATAGTGATGGACAAAGAGTTCAATTCACTCAAGCCCGGTTTTGACGCTCTTGAGCCTTTCTGGAGAAGTTTTGCAGCTGAGCGGAAGTACTCTTGAGCCTGACGAGTACATTTTTGGAGGATGGAGTTTTCTTATGGATGATGGAGTTTTCTAGAATCTTTAGATTTCGGTTTCGAAGTTTTGATTTTGCAATGTTAAAGTAAATTAAATTAACTTACAAATATTCAAGATTTAAGCTGTAATTTAGTTTTTAAGAGTAGAAATAGTTGTTTTCCGAGAAAAATTCTATGATATTTCAAAGTGTCGGAAGAAGTAATTAATATAATATGTCGTTTCCACTTTCTTTCTTTATTAGCATTTTAAATATTCAAGATTTAAGCTTTAATTTAGTTTTTAAACGTAACTTTAAACATTTTTGAGGGAGTTTTGGATCCAGGATGCAAGGATAAAATCCCTTTATAAAAGGAGTTTTTTTTTCAGAAAAATTCTATGATATTTCGAAGTGTCGGAAGAAGTAATTAATATAATATGTCGTTTCCACTTTCTTTCTTTATTAGCATTTCGCGAGACGATTTATGATGTTTTGGGAATATGATGATGTAAAAACCTATGTACACTGTACATAAATATACTTCCCGGATGACAAGACCCATTGTACCGCCTCTCGATCCGGTGGTGGCGTGATGGAAATGGGTGGAAATGGTAGCGAAAAGCAAGAAAATGGATGAAAATGCCTCGCCGACACAGGGCCTGTCACTGTTTTAACAATTCATCTTAATAGAAATAAAAAATGGCGCCGCTGGCGTTGGACAGTCCGGCTAACACTCCCCCTGCCACCCTGCAGGCCCCTGTTATCCCCTCTTATCCCCTGATCCCTCCCACCCCACACCCCCTTTCGCTATTTGTCACTGGCTCGTTGTTGTGGGTGCCCTCCGCTCTCCATTGGATCGGCTTTGGGGAAAAGCATCCGGGAAAGCATTTCCCTCGTCTAGCTGCTCGGAGCGGCGCGGCGATGGGGGATTTACACATGTCAGTTAATGCTGAAAAAATGTTTACACAACACAATTGCCTGGCCTGGCTGGCGGACGGGGGAGTCGGGGGCGGGTGCGGTGTTGCCCCATGCTGGGGACTGGTGGTGCACTCAAAGAAACACCCTCTTAAATTGGTATTATAAGAATAATTTACGTTTCTACATTTCAATAATTAAAATACATTTTATTTCATAAGAAAATATGTTTTAGGACCTTGACATGGCTATTTTACATTTAAAATTATATAACATATATTTTTTATGATTAATACTATAAGAAAAATATATTTAAGGTAATAAGTAAGAAAGTAAAACTATAGATACCTCCTAATATTAATAAAAACGACTAGAAGACATTCAAAATGGGTAAAACTAAGTAAGAATTACTTAAATTAATGGTTACAACGGTTATATTATGCATTTTCTTGCATTAAAAAAATATTTTATTCCGATTAGAGCTTAAAGTACAAAATAACGACTTCACCAAATTTAAAATAGGTTTTTCCCGCCAAATTCCAATATAATAGGTTATAATATTAACTATTCAACGAAAAATTCCCTTTATTATACCTATAAATACATCATATACATCTCTTTTAATCTTCATTATTACAATAAGGTGAAATCTCTATTTTAATTCGATTTTTTTCACTGCCTGCCAAAAGTTTTAAAGGCCAGTTCTCGCTCTCCCTCAACTTTATTTTTTTGTTTATTTTTTGTAGCTGCGCTGCAGCAGTGTCGAACAGGATAAAAGTCAGTAGCATACAATTAATCAAATGCATGATTTATGTGAGTGAGTTCCACACGAGTTTAACCTAAATACGTCCCGTCGGGATTCATCCAAATGAGATGTTCGGGGCGGCGACGGACCGGACTGGACCGTCGCGACGGCAGGAACTTACAACGTTAAGCTCCACTCCCTAAATGGGAGGAACAATTCCAAGCAACTTAATAGACTTTGGTGCATTGTTGGTGGGAGTGTGTTCTTTTTTAAAGTATTTGGTATTCACGATAAAGCCAGTATATGTTTAAAAAATGTTAGATATTATTTGAGATACTTTCTTGGGGCCCTTTTGGAGGGGTTCTCAAATAGTTTTAACTCTATTTTGGATGACTGCAGAGTTGCCAGATGTTTCTATCATTATTTTTCTGAGTACTTAAAAGTTGGCAATGCCAGATCGGAGATTTTTTTTATAAAAGAGGAATTTGTAAATTCAATTCAATAGTTATTAAATTCAAAATGTGCATAATTACTTACCTTAAATAATAATAATAATAATATTAGTAATAATTACTCAAAATACATTTAAAGAAACATAAATGTTAGAATATAAGATTATTTCATTAAACTTATTATCACCTATTACCTATTACCCATTTTCTCGCCTTCTTCGATAATTCGTTGTTTCTTCTATTAAATTTGGAAATTTCTATTAAATTTCGAAATAATTCCCCAATAATTATTATAATAGGTTTAATAAAACCAAACAATATTTTAAATTTCTCAGGTTTTATCCTGTTTTTAAAACAGTTGTAAAGGTAAAAAGGACTAATTCATTTAATTTCGTTTATTTCAATAGCAAATATCTGCTAATATCAATACCTCAGTCAGTTTAAGTTTCTACCATTTAAAATTATTGTAAAAATAGTCCGAAATCCGGAGAACTAAAATAATCAACAAAGGTGTCCGAAGTATAAAATGTATTATTATATTAACCGAATTTATTTTATGAACTTGAATAGCATAAACCATAAACCATCCATTGATTTAAATATTTACACCAGCTGAGCTAAGAAAATAAAGTAAGTTAGTAAAGTAAGCAAAACACACATTTCCTTAGGCTTTTCGAAAGTTTATTTGACTTTTTGCGCAACTTATAAACTAAGACACATAAATGCATCCGCTCAATGGGTTCGTTTCGTGATCATCATCATGGTTGTCTTCAGGAGTTCGCACCTAGAACTTGAAGTACTTGGTGTAGTAATCGCTGAAGAAGGAGTAGTCGAAGTGGCCGTAGTTGGAGTAGCTCTTGTACTTGTAGTACGGCTCCAGGGTGTCGGCGTGGTAGATGGACACATCCTTGAAGTACATGTTGGGCACGAAGAACTCGTACTCGTCGATGTCGCGATCGAAGGGATAGCCGAAGGGCAGGCTGTCCACGTAGCGGGCGCCGGAGCCGATGCCGCAGGAGTAGGTGTAGTCGAAGGTGGAGAACTGCTCGTGGGCGGGGGCGTGGTAGGGGGTCACCATGAAGAACATCTGCATGGGCATACCCTTCTGCCAGCCCATGGGCAGGACGAGGCGATCGGGGAAGCCGCAGTGGGGCTCGCTGATGTCCAGAGGGAACTCGTACTTGCCGTCAAAGGCCAGCATGGTGTAGTAGTAGAGCTCGGTGTAGGTGGTGCGATCCTTGGCGGTCCAGTAGAACTCGTTGGACTTGCGGGTGATCTGGTTGCTGCCGGCCTGCAGCTCGTAGAAGAACTCATCGACCTCCATGAAGTTCATGCGGTTCTCCGCCAGCGAGAGCGTCTTGCCGAACTCGTCGAACTTGGGTCCCAGGAAGGCGCGGATCACCACCTTCTCGACCTTGTCGGACTCGATGGCGTAGGTGTAGGTGAAGGGCTTGTGGTTGAGACGCATCTGGCGGGCGAACAGAGCCTTGTCCCACACGAACCTGCCCTCGTGGAAGACCATCTTGTCGTTGAGCATATTGGTCACATCGAAGTCAACGAGATCGAAGTAGGTGGTCAGCTCGCTGACCTCCACGTGCTTCACGGTCACGCCGGGCATCAGCAGCTGCTCCTTGGTGTACTTGGGCAGGTAGTGCATGAACTTGAAGTAGACCTGGGCGATCGACTTGTAGAACATGTAGTACATGGGATCACGCATCATGGTCTCGAAGTTGAGCATCACATTGGGGTAGACCTCCATCTGGTGGTAGTCGGTGTCGGCGAAGTACATGTGGGCGAGCAGGTACCAGAACTGGTAGAACATCTTGTCCATGGCGTCCACGTTGCCCTGCATGATGTTGCCGATGTACTCGATGGACTCCGGCTTGCGCAGATCGATCATGTGGCCGTCGACGGTCTTGTAGTAGCCCTGCTCGACGATGTTCTGGACGCGGGTGAGGAAGTAGGTGATCTTGTCGAGCATGTCGAAGTTGCCATAGGTCTCCATCTCGTAGTAGTTCTTGCGGTAGCTGTAGCCGATGCCGTTGTAGTAGATCATCTGCGGGTCGTAGCCCATCTCGATCTGGTGGTACCACGAGAACTCGGGGATCTCGCCGAAGCCGTGCGACAGGCGCTCCATGTAGTACCTGCTCAGGAGCTGGTGCACGTTGTAGAGCCACCACTCACCGCGACGGTCCTTGCTCAGGCCGAAGGTGTTGCCATCCAGGACGAAGGAGTAGTCCAAGTTCAGGTAGTACCAGTAGGCGTTCCAGCCGAGATCCTCGGTGAAGTAGCTTAGCTTGGACTCCTCGTTGAAGAGGTTCAGATCGCGGGAGTAGTCCACGGGCATATAGAATTTCTTAACATCCTTCATCATCGTGGTCCACTTGGTCTCCTGGTTGAACTCGTAGATGTTCTCGCGCAGGATGTACTTGTCCTCGCTGTACCAGTGCTCGCCCAGACCCATCAGCTTCCACCACTGCCAGGTCTTGAAGTCCTTGAGGTACATGTAGTCGCTGGACTGGTACATGTTGCCGTGTCCATAGCCCTGAGCGTGGGTCTTGTGGTAGATATCCAGATACTCCTTCTCGTACATGCTCATCTTCATCCACATCTCGTAGTCGAACTTCTCGGCCTCGAAGACGAACTTGCTGTTGAAGAAGAACTGCGGGAAGATCTCGTAGATCGAGGGCAGCACCAGGCCGTGGAAGTCATCGCGATGGATCACAGCCAGGGTCAAAGCGTAGACGAACATGCCCTCGTTCACATGCATGCGGGCCCAGGCCACGTTGGCCCTGAAGGTCTCCCAGTCCTTGGCGTAGTAGAAGAAGTTGAACAGGCCGCGGGCCTGCTTGGCGTGGGCCATCACCATCTCACCGAAGAACTCGCCCTTGGGCAGCAGGGCGTGAGCCTTGGCGGCCTCGTAGAACTTCTGCATGTAGATGTCGTAGTGCTGGGAGTGGGGAGAAAGGATATATGTTAGAGTCTTACTTAGATCCCTATCCTTTACTCACCTTGTAGTAGGCCTTATCAAAGTAGAATTTCTCGCCCGTAATGATCCACTCCTCGAACATCAGGGGATCCTCGATGCGGTAGACAACCTCAAATAAGAACTTCTGCTTCGCCAAGAAGTCCTTGTCGGCGATCTTGACCTCGTGCGTCTGATGGAAACTGGCCGCAGCGACCAGGCCCACGCAGGCCAGCAATGCGATGGCGATCTTCATGATTCGACGACTCCTGCAACTCCTACACTCGCGACACTCAACTGCTCCGGATCAGATCTACCAAGGGGATCCAATGCCTAAAGACTGTTGCCTTAACGCTGCCGATGGGGCTGCTTTTATACCCACAAATGGAATCGATACGGGGCTGATCTCTGCAGTTCATGGGGTCATTGGGTGTATCTCAGGTGCTGGTCGCACCATCTGTCGCTGGTGTCTCAGCTGTCGTCAGCGGCTTATCACCTGAGATGAGGCCAAACCCACTTATCTAGTCCATGCCAAGTTGTTGCCAAGAGCCTCGGCTCTGTCTGCAGGTGCAATCTTTAGAAAATAATGGCATTATATTAAGTAACAACAAGTCCGGGTCTGGCAAGATTATTATTTTTCGTTTGATGCAATTTTGTTTTTGCAATTTAATTAAAAGAATATTTTTGGATGGTTCGGGTTCTAAAATAAATGGATTCCAGCTGAAATTTAATAAATATATACCATAGTTTCAGTTAAGCTGAGGAATCCATATTCCATTTCCACTTAGTTTCAAGGTATAAAGTTGTGATTTTCCACAGGTGAGAGAGCACACACACTGGAAACATTTTCACGTCCGCCGAGCACTTCAAAGGGGGACAAATGTGAAGCGGAATGGGAGCCGTTAGAGAAGCCCGCTGCTAAAAGGTTCAAACCGAAACCAAAGCCCGACTGCTGAGCACTTAGGCCGGCGCAATCCTTTCTTCACAGGATCAGAATTCCCAATTCCGAACGGAACCATACCACGGCTTGGCATGGACTCCAAATAGGATACAAATGAACGCCTTTTCTGGCAAAACCCAGCGGCGTCGCCATCCTCGAATGGACCACTTAGTGTGCCTTTGTGGCCCAGGAGGAGAGTGGGAATGGAGGAGCTCTGCCTGCCTGCCTGCCTGCCTGCCTCTTTTAATGCGTTGCACGTTTTCCCAATAAAATAGCTACAACAACATGGGAAACAATCCTTTAAGTTCTTCGATACATCGCATCGGGGAGCAAGAAGCTGAAGCTGGCGGAGAGTGGCTTTTTAGTTCTCGCGCCCATCTCAAGGCAGAGAGAGAAATTAAGTATATTATAGGGAAAAGTGTATTTTAATACATAAAGGTATCTCTGAACCTTTAAATTGTAAATATCCTTTATCAGTATCATAAGGCGCGAAGATCTAGACAGGTCTGGTTATTATTTTCCATATTAAAACTCAGAAAAGCTAAGTAACTCTTAATATAAAATCAAAAATCATTGAAACTTTTATTGTTTGTGAATGTTCTCTGACATTTCATTTTAAAAATATAATAAGTTTTAGTTTCTAGCCTAAATAAACCCTCCAGGCAGCGCCACAAGTAGACAATCATAGTTTTTAGCTCAGTTTATACATTTTCTTCGAGTGTAACCCACAGCAGCAAAGTCAGAGTAGCGCTTACTGCCATGAACATCGATTTTCATGTGATTTGTGTAGACGTGTTTGGGTTTTATTGATTTTCACTTGATTCCCTCCATATGCTTGAATATACTTAAGCCGGTACGTGCACATCTCCAGCTCCATTCTCCGCTCTCCACTCGCCACTCTCCGCTCTCCACTCTCCACTCCTCATTGGCATTCGCACTCGCTAGCATCATCCCAGGCCATTTCAGTCAGTCCCTCCCAGGTCGGTCGTTGTCGACAGCAGCCGAGCAGCTCTAATGTCAGGATCATGCGAGGTTATCAACATAATTTCGAAAACCACCCATCCGCACCAGCCATCGCCATCCACCCACAACATCTCTCTAGTTTATGATGTAGTAGATTTCTGTTTCTTTTCCTGCATCATCATGAGGATGATGATGATGGCAGCGGCGGTAGTGGAGGCACTAGTGGTGGCGATGAGGCAGATGGGCGCGTGTGCGGTTTGATAAGACGCCAGCGATTCGGCTCCATTTCGTTTGACTTTCATGTGCCTTCCCCTTGATGGTCCAGGGCGAGTTAAAGGGAACCCTCTTGCTATTTTTAAAGGGGAACTGGACCAGTTAAGGCGGCAAAAGCTAGGAAGTAAAGAATAATATATGTTATAAAATATAAAATAAATATTGAATTTCATTTAATCTGGCCAAGGTATAATCAGAATAAAAACTTCCTTGAAGTGTAAGTCTTTATTCTTGTTCATTATTACCAGGTGAGTTGATTTAGGCAAACTTTCAGTTTCTAAACCATTTACTTGCTTAGTTTAAAAACTATTAACTTAAACCTTCAATAAACACCTTTAAATATATAAATGATAAGAAATTAAACAAACTGTAAAAATAAATAATCCCTAGGCTTGCTTCCCTTCCACCTTTTCATTTTATCTAAGCTCTTTCAAGCTCAAAAGATAAAAAATATGAATTAAAGCTTTAATGCCTTTTCGATTCATCCAAAGTAGCTGAAAGTCGGAATCGGAATCGGAAACTGGGAGTCCACCGGCCACAGACAAGGATTGTTGCGCAACAAAGAAATTGAAGTATTTGCCAAGCGGGGAAGGCTGAGAACAAGGCGAGCAATTGCCATCAAGTGATGGTCCCCATTTATTTGAGGCAGTGCGCTAAGGCAATCAAAGGGCCTGCTGGCTGTTTGGCTGGCTGGGATGGCATTCCTGGACGACGACGCCGACTACGACTCGACTCAGTTGCCGGGCGGGCTCGTTACTCATTTCGTTTCGTTTCGGCTGACATCTGACATGATTATGTACATTTGTCCCCTGGTGGTGTCGCCATTGCCCCTTCCATCTAACCGCAAAAAACTGACGCAATTTACATTGCGAGGCGGGCAGAGGGGTAAAGAATGCACTAGAACAATTCTTATGGCGGGCTTTTTTGTTAAAGATATTTATAATAAAGATAATAGAACTAATAAAGGTAATATTAAATAAAATAAAAATATCTAGAGCCCTTTACTATATAAATAAAAAAATTTAATATATGCGGGGGATACCTCAGAGATCACTAGTGTATTTAAAGTTACTTTTATTGGTAAAGAATTTAATAAAAGTAATATTAAATATATCTAGAACCCCTTACTATAAAATATATATAAATATTCAGGGGATTTCTTTAATCAATTTAAAATCACTTTAAAAGGTGTCGAAAAGTATGCAATGAAATGTTTGAGTCAAGGAAATCAGTGCAAATTTAATATTTTTTTGATGACACATTTAGTGGCATAGTTTTACTCGCCTTTTAAGATGATTTTAAAATGTTAGAGATTTTTGTAAAATCACCGAAAAAATAATAGCTGAGAAAATATTTAAATCATAAAAAATGTATTATGACTTCATTCCTCTTATAATATCCCTAAATATATAGGGTATTTGCAAGAACTGAAAAGCTTTAAATCTATATTTTTGTATTATTAAAAAATATCCCATTGAGCATACATTTTTATTTGTTTCTCTCAGTGGACCCTCGACGACCACACCAACTCTAATCTATCAGCGGTCTTTGCGCTTTGCGCTTACCTCGAATATTTTGCACTTTTCCTTTTTGCGGGCGACGAGTGCTCCTTATCCCGGCTTTCTCATTCACACTTCCTCCTGGTGTTTTGGCCGCTCTCCACACACACACACACACACACACACACTCATATTCGGCAGGATTGCTTGCCTGCCTGCCTTGCTTGCCTTTCACGAGGACATGGCGCGGCGTGGCGCGGCATGGCTGGCTGGCACAAGTGTCCTTACAACATTTTTTACTTTGTAACGCAAATTCTGAAGTAAGCATGAATAATGCATGCATTGTGTGTAATTCTTCAAGTACTTTGCCGTGCCGACGACAAGCACACATCAGCGGCCCAGTTACACCCCTCGGAGGTCCTGAGTCCGGACTAACCCCACGCCGTATCCCTGATGCCATACTTACTACCCACAAACCTATTTATATTTGGCTGTTTCGCAAACTTGCGGTGTTGGCGGCTGCCGAAATTTATAGCGAGCTTTTTGAATTACAAATTCGTTTAAATAATTCGGAATGCGCGCCCCAGCTCGCAGCATTTAAATAAACTACTTTTTGGAATAAAAGAGGGGACTTACTTGGCTCATAATATCCTGGAACTTCTTTCAAGAGCATGTTAAGGTATAAGAGTAGGCATTTTCTTGGCAATCCTTAGTAGAGTATTTAATTGTTCAGGAATTTGTGGCTAGTATATAAAGTTAACTCAGAGAGGTCACATAGCATCGGCCATAGTTTTATAGTTCCGCATTTCGTGAGTGTTAAAGACCTTGAATGGCATATCCACGCCCACAACGCCGCCATAGATCGCACGTGTTGTGTATGTATGGTTTCCCATGGCTTCACGTATACCCTTGATCCCGTGACAAATCAGTTGGTCCATCGAGCAGCTCAGAAGACTCCCCTTGATTTGCTCGAAATAGGCGCTGGCTCTATGGGCATTAGCTCCAATGGCCATGGCCTGGCAGTCGATCACATCGCCGAAGGGCAGCACATGGTAAATACGAGGGCCCTGCTCAACATAGCGGGCGAAAAGCATTCCCACCTTAAAGGGTTCATGGGGTGGGGTGGCGACGTACACCGGGACCCGAATCCTAGAGTTGTAAGAGATCATGAAGCTGGATATCCTGGCGACATCTGCTATGAAACCACCCAAAGCCATTCCCAGGTGAGAGTCAAGAGGCTGGACCGTTCCGTAGAACGAGGATAAGTAAGCGATGAGCACGGCGTAGTCATTATTCTTCAATCCCACGATGGTCAGTCCCCGGTTTGCCACATAATCCACTTCGAGGAAGCCACGTGAGTTATTCGGTAACATTTTTGTTCAAAAATATATATGTACGACTATATTTCTTTCCGAAATAAATTGATTTGACAAGGTAGGAAGCCCTTATCTGGTTTGAGTTGAAAGTTAAGGCAAATGCCACTTTAGATATATGATATTTTTTGCCTTATATTATTTTTCTATATTTGCAAGTTTTTCCAGGTATTGCCTTATGCTTAGCTATTCTGTCGGCCTCTAAGCGAATCGATATTCACTTGAAAATGCAAACAGAGCAAGAAGCTAATAATGCAGCAGAATTACTGCCACGCCCATTTAAGTGAGCCTTTTGGCCTCAATAATGCAGAAATCAAAGAGCCCGCAGCCGTCGTCCCATGACGGAGACAAAACCGAGTCCAAACCGCACAGTCCGGTGCGTTATTAGCCTTTGCTAGGGAATTAAGTGCTAGTCCCACTTTGTCTGGTTCCCACAGTTGTCAAAGGCCGCCCCCTATTTACTGCCGAGGCAAGGTAATATTATAGCAATCGCATCAAGACAGCCCTGGGCAAATATTATCAAGAAAAGTAAAATGGCAATTTCTATCTGCATAATTCAGAGGTTCCTACTTGATTTGTCATTTGTCGCCTGATTTTTCCACGTACCTTGTATATAATTTCACTAAGGTATTAAGTAAGTAATTATAAAGAATAGCTAAAGCCACGTAAGTCATTGGCTTATATTTTCAGTGGCCCTAGTTGTTGTTTAATGCTATTAGTGACCCTTGACACAGCTGCTGGCTTACAGAATTAAAAACCTCACCCTCCCTCCTTGATGAAAATTCACTTAGTCATTTTCACAGCCATTAGCCGGGGCCAGAAAATGCTGAGACGAGCAAGGAATTTCCTTTACTTTCCTTCTTTTTTTTTTTTGTCCGAGGAGAGTCACGTCAAAAAGTGGACAAGCCCCTGAACGCATGTTGCTGACCAAATGAGCAGGGCCAATCCCGCCTCCACAAACTGAGTCCCGGAGAGGTAGCCGAGAGTTCAAACTTTGAAAAGTTTTCAGCTTTTCACTTTTTTCTTTTCAATTTGAAGAAAGAACCTCCCTCCTGGTCGGGGGAAGCTGTGGAGCGTCGTTAATGGTTTTTGCAAAACTTATGAAACAAACTATACGCAGGAAGGAGTCTGGCGGGGTCCACTGAAGTCTGCCCCACTCCCCGGTCAAGTTGGGCTTCTGCTCGGCTACTGGCGATGCCGACCTGCACGTCAAAGACATCTTTGCCAATCAGAACGAGGGTGGCTTTAAAAATAGTAATAATTTTAATTTTTAAAGGAAATATAGCCAAGATTTTCCGAATTCAAACCAAATTGGGAAAGGATAGGAAAGTATCATTATAAGTCTGAAGAAACAAGGCTTAATATTGAAATTCTGCAAAGGCAAAAGCCTAAATTAAATATTAATTAATATATATCATATAGCTTACAACGGGCAATTAGTATGAAAAGATAGAAAAATCAGTAAAAGCTCGATTTATGTATTTATTTATTATTTTATTTATTCATAGATATTTTATATACGTCAGCAATGTTTCTCCAATCGAATGGATCCATGTACGTGCTTATAAACTTCGGCTTTCCGAAGCTAGTTTCCTTTCTTGTTTTTTTTTTTTTGACTCTTCCAACAGCCGTTGCGAACTCCAGTTCTATCAGGAAAGTCGAGATACCCATCATCAGTTTTCTTCTGCTTTTGGCAGCAGGATTCCTGTCCGCAAAACGCGTTCCACAACCGCAGACTTGCCTAATCGGCGGACATGGACACTGAGGAGGCTCCCTGGCAGGTGTCCTTGCAGGTCAATGGACAACATTGTGGTGGTTACATCTATAGCGCAAGGATTATCATAACTGCTGCCCATTGCGTCTATATAAATATTGGCCTTCCGTCCTAGCGTCTTTTTCATGTCAAGGAATTCCTTACTCGCGCCGGATCCGAGCTAAAAAGATCCCGCAAAACTGTTGCTACTGTGTTGGCCAAAAAGTGCCACGAGGCACCTTAATACCGGACACGTCATGATCAGCAACCAAGTAAGGCCAATTCATTTGGCTATAGGGGATTCTGCTCCAGGATCAGCGGTTTTATCAACTGGCTGGGGACAAATGGTTGGGAGAGAGTCCTGCGATCGTCCGCCCAGAAGGTCTGCAAGGAAATTAACATTTATATTGGAAAATTCGTACTTACTATATGTAAGGGATCTCTACCTGGGATGACAAAGGATACCATTTGCGCTGGAACTGCTGGACACTCGGCTTTCTACTGGAGACTCTGGTGGACCTTTAGTGTTTAACAATACATGGGTGGGAGTTGCCTTTTTACCCAAAGAAAAAGGCCAGAAAAGGGCTTCGACTGCTCCTTCTTGTTAATTGATGACGTGGCTCAGGATATTGATTACCCATCCAGTCATCTATTAACAAGAACAAACGGTCTTAAACCATTTTCTGGTTTTTTTTTTCTCTGGGTGTTCAGCAACTCAAAACTGCGGTGGGCTTGTAGTGTACTTCAGTGTAGACGACTATTTCAAGTGGCTTATAAGTGGCCTTAAACCTCATATTTATAGGAACGGAAGCATACTTTGGGAGGTCGAAATTAATATACCCTTGCGATTTCATTAAAATAGAAATCGATTGGAAAAATCTTACTGAATAAAAACACCTAACTTTTGATGTTTTCTTATCTTCTCATATTTATTTACCGATCGCTCCTATGGCAGCTATTTGATATAGTCGTCCGATCTGACCCGTTTCGGACTTATACGTAGAAAGAAGACTATCTGCTAAGATGCATTCCGATAGCTCGAAAACTGAGGGATTAGTTTGCTCAGTAACGGAACTACAGGTGGACAGAGAAACGGACAGAGAGATGGTCACACAGACGGACAGTTAGACGGACAGTTAGACGGACAGTTAGACGGACAGTTAGACGGACAGTGTGACGGACAGTTAGACGGACAGATAAACAGACAGTTAGACGGACAGTTAGACGGACAGAGAGACAGACATTTAGACGGACAGTTAGGCGGAGAGAGAGATGGGCAGACAGACGGACGGACAGACGGACGGACGGACAGACGGACGGACAGACGGACGGACAGACGGACGGACAGACGGACGGACAGACGGATGGACAGACGGACATGGCTAAATCGACGCGTCTGGTGATGCTGTCGAAAAATATATATACCTTATGGGCTCGGAGATGTTTCCTTCACTGCGTCGCAAACTTCTAGTCAAAATAATAAGACCCCTTAGGGGTACATTAACCCATGCAACTCGTGTAGCTCAGGAATTTATTATGTAACTCGTTTCGCTCAAGAACTTATTACGCAACTCGTTTCGCTCTGACCTTTTCGCGATTCGATTATAGCGCTACATACATACTATCGCTTTTGGCACGCTTCGCTTCTCATGGCCAACCTGATATCAGCCATTGCGATCCCCAGTTCTAAACGTCAAGATGATGATCAGCTATTTTCTTCTGCCTTTAGCAGCCGGCTTTCCTTCCGCAATACCCGTTACTCATTTGGAAGACAGCAGGACTTTGGCCCACCCACAACCGAAAACCCGCATAAGTTACGAATGGAACTTGGAAATTACGGATGTCCCCTGGATGGTGTCCCTGCAGGTCTATGGACGCCATCATTGTGGTGGTACCATCTACAGCGACAGGATTATCATAACTGCCGCCAAATGCTTCTATTCCGATTTGGGTATTAATTTTTATCGTCTTGTGGATGCCAAAGAATTTCTTGTAGTCGCAGGATCCAAGTTCAAAAGTTCGCGCGATTACATTGCTGCAGTGTCAAAGACATGGCACCACGAGAAATTTACAATCAACCCATTGAGTATTGAACACGACATTGGCATTCTGAGAGTAAGAAAGCCACTTCGTATCTGCAGGCATGTTAAACCAATTCCATTGGCTCTGGCGAATCCTAAACCAGGATCAATAGTCCTATCTACGGGTTGGGGAGAAATGATTGGTCAGGCGACGCAAAACATCTCATCAGAAATTCTGCAAATGGCCGTCTTTTATGTATCACCCTCTTCCTTTTGTCAGCAATCTCAGACTAGGAGAGCAAATCATACCATTTGCACTGGAGTTGCATATACGGGATGCAAAGGAGACCCTGGGGGTCCCTTGGTTTTTCACAATACATTGGTGGGAATTCTCTCTGGCGGTCCTTTGATGTGCATTGGTCCTATAACCTTCACCAGTGTGGCCCACTATCGCAAATGGCTTACACATGCCGCTGAGACCATACATTAATAAAAATTAATAAATCTTAAAGAACTGAGAGACTATTTCTGGTTTCGAAATATTCTTAACTCTTCAACTTTCTGATCTAAGTATATAAGGTCCAATACTTTTGGTAGAAACCCTCGCATCAGAGGATAATGTCACGTACTTTTACGTACTTTCACTTTTCCACCTCAACCCAAGTTGGCGGCCGCCTGCCGCTCAGAAAATGGCCAGAGCTCAGCGTCAATGCGTCGTCCTTCGAAAACGAACCTATTCAAAGCCTTCATGCGTTTGAATTCTATTAGCTCAAGAAAGGATTTTCTGTGCTTTGGAAGGACGAGGACGAGGACGATAGCGAGGACGAGTGCGGTAGAATGGGATTGGGAATGAGAAGGGGCCAGGCTGCGGCTGCTGTCACAAGCACTTTTTCAGCGCTACGTTTGCCGTTTACCCCGAGGGTGTATTTTCATCATTTTCATTTCAGCGTTCGGACCGGTCCTGGTCCTCCTCCTTGCTCCAGATCCCGATTCTCTGGTCGTGCCATGCACATCCAATTGACATTTCAGCTTAAGTCATTGTGTAAGGCAGCAACAAAGGGAGCGCCAACAAAACGGAAAGGAAAGCAAGCAAAGTCCGGACAAGTAGCAAGCTGAAGCTGTCCGCCGTTCAAACACCCGGGATCCACAAGTCAGAGATGGCAGAAAGGCATAATAACCTCTACCTAGATATTATAAAAAAATATATTCAAAAAGTAATTTTATTAGGTAATTTAATATAATTTACTCTAATAGAGTCCGTAATCCGTTACGCTGTGATGTGATGGAATGTTTTTTTCAGGACGAATTTTCCGATAACGAAATATTGCCCCTGGAATTTACACTTGGGAAGCTAAGAGGAACCCCTGTGTGCTTTGGACTTTGTTTTTCTCTCTTCTCTTTTAGGGATTATATTTTATTTATTTTGTTTCTATAAGTCTAACAATAACTTTAAATATCTTAATAAAATCTAGAGCTATTTTTCTTTGGTCTTTTCTTGGGCTCCTTTGGCATCACTACAGGATCCAGCCAATCCCTCCCAGCTGCACAGCCGTACATTTATTCTGCTCACTGTGCGAAAAACAAAGCTCGACGAAGGAAGTAAAGTGCAAAAGCTGCAACGGCAACAAAGCCGCACACAATTACCGAGAGCACTGTGCCCACCACCCATCACCCGGCAGTGTCGGAGGAGGACGTTGGCGCCCGAGCCCTTGGTCGAACTTTCGTGTTTACACAAAAACATTTAGACTGATCCCAGCGCATAGTGGGGGTGTTAGAATGTGGGTTAATGGACGAGGAAAAGGGTTAAGAGCAGGGAATGCAGGATTTTATAAGATTGACGGCGAAGCAGGAGGAGGATGAGGGGCATTCCCTGGGGATTGCAGAATGGTGCTCGACAGCACACCTCATAGTTTGCCTGAATTAACATCCGATTCGGAAGAATTTCAGGTATGCATTTGAACACGGGAACTTGGTTGCTTCGGTGTTAAGTACACTTGGCTTAAAATTCGTGAACTTTATAAAATAAACTTTTCCTATAAAATTTTCATTGTATAAATATATTTACTAGAAGAGTTACTGGCTTAATCCCTAACTTAATTCATAAAAATCCTGGCTGAAAACTAGTGCGTTTGGTTATTTTAAACTTTGTCGCTGAATTCGTTCGTACTTGGGAATTTCAAGTGCAATACCTAGAACAAATTACGCTTGATGTGCATAATATAAAAAAACAATATTTTATGCACTTTGAATTTATGATTAAAATTAAATATTTTTTAAAGTTTTCTTATTTCATAATCACTTGGCTCTGCTTCCGCAACAGTTGCACATTGTTACAATCAATTTAATGTAGCTAAATATAGATTAAGATTAATCATTATAATACTATTAATTATACATCGATTGATTAAAAGAGTTGGTTAATTTAAAATACAAAATTGAAGAAAATTGAAAAATGTGCATGATTTAATTTCAGCTCGTGACTCTTCTTCTGATACCCAAAACCCAACGTAACTCATTTTTAAAGGCTCGAATTTTCAGAAGCAGCTCCTCCACTGATAGCCCTGGCGGCTGCTCCTTCACTGTCGCCACTAACAACGCGCCAAATGAAGGCAATATCTCAAATGGGAACCACATAAACGAAATAATAAATACCAAATGATTTCATAATGAATGTTGGAAAGGGCAGGAAGGCATTCGGTGGCCCGCCTAGAAACCAACCAACCAACGTCCTACTCCGCCCTTGCCTGTCTTGGTCCTGTCTTCGTCGTCATCCCGGTTGGCATTTCTTTTATTACAGAAATTGCGAAGGAGATATAAAAAAAAATTCTTAATTTCGTTTCGTTTCATCAGCAGCAGCGACAAGATTTACAACATACTGTGAGCATAAAATAAAAATCTTATTTTTCTTCAAATGCGTCGGAGGGTGGACAACCGGCAAGCGAAATAAATAAATAAAATAAAAAAAAAATAGTAGAAGAGCCAGCGGAATAGAATGAATAAAAATACTCGAACGTACAAAAGCATCCACCCATTGTCTGTGCTGGAAGAGATTGTTCGGGGGGCGTTGACAACCTTAATAGTTATAGAGGGAGCAGCAAGTGGATCGGGGTTCGCTATACCAGGATGGGAATGGGGAGGGAGACCCACGCACTTGGATGTATGTGAATGGTATATGGGATATATGTGCCTCGACAGCGAATGCAATAAAACGCACATGTGAGACTCTTCGCTCCTGCTTGTGATTCCCCGCCGCTGCTGTCTCATAATTTCTGTGTGGTTGGCAAATAAATTTGATTTTGAGCGAATTGCCGTAGATTGACTCGCTCTCACCCACTGTGGCTGACGACTGACTGCGAGTTTAAGTTAACTCCATATGGGTTTTACTGCCACGACAGTGATGGTTCGCTATGATCGAAAGAGGAAGCTAAATAAAGGGATATAAAATTGATAAAAAAAAAAATTTTTTAAGGTTTTCTTTTTTACAAATGTTTTTTTTTTAATTTAGCTGGCCTTTTTTGCAGAGACTAGAAATACTTTATACATGATACATAATATTTTATTCCACCAAAGCAACTAGAAATGTTGCTGATGATCGATTGTTGCTGAATTCATACTTGGAATTAAAGGAGCTTGTAATTAAAGTTAAAAGGGCATAAAGGTTTATATATTATTTTGATAATATAATAATTTTTATAACAATATTTCGATATTATAGTGGCTAAAAATATTTAAAAACTCAAAATTAAAAGCGTAAAAGAACAATAAATCCTAAACTCGGAGACTTAACCCCTTACCATTTAGTCATGTCTGCCATTTAAAGCTCCGAATTCGTGAAAAATAGAATAAAAGACTTTAAAAAATGTTAGGTTCTTAGAAGAAAAGCCAAAAAAAGCCATGTTGGCTTGACATGATTGCCAATTTGGGACGGCCTTGCACACACAAGGGAACAGCATTTTTGCTGAGCTTGGCGATTGCTTCCGACTTGCCACTTCGTTGGACTTTTCCATTGTGTAAGCCAGTGACCCTGTGACAAAAAATGAAATGACCAATGTCCCACACAAAGGGATATTGAAATTGCATTGTGATAGTAATAATTTATATCCAAGATATTTTCATAACTTAAAAATATTAAAAAAGGGTTACCAGGACATTATTAAAGGTACCTTTCGGGAGGTAAATATATTAACTTACTTTAAAGACGCTTATAGCCATTTTTATAAACTTTTCGCTTACTGATAAAAAGGGACCGATATAAGGAAAGAAAATGTTCCCAAAATAAATAATATGACTTTATTTTAATTGAATGGATTATATGGAATGTTGCAAAATCTCCCATATATTTATCCAAATTAATAACTAACAAGTTATGTATCTCTGAGATAATAAACAGGTGTTTGCTGTGTTTACTAAAATTGGCTTGGCCGCCGCCCCCCGCCTGCTGGTTGCTATCGTGATTTCATTTGGCAGATATTTAACACATCGCCTCAACACGCCCCGAAAAAAAGAAGGAAAAGACGCGACAGATATGAAAACCCACTCGGACGATATCAGAGGTCAAAGGAAAGCGGAGCCGGGGCAAAATGTGCGACGCCAAAGAGACAGGAGAAAAATAATTCAATGCAAAGGAAACAGCACAACACAAGCACGCGCTGATGAATGGCGGGGAAAGAGGGAGGGAAATTCGCAATGGAAGGACTGGGGCTGCGGGAGCTTCGGGGGCGTAGAAACGGAAACGCTGGGGACAAACATGCCACGGGCAAAGGACAAAAGTCAGCCCTCTGAGGTGTTGCCAACAGGAAAAGCTTCAATCAGCAAAAAAAAAAAAAAAAAAACGAAGAAATATATATAGAAAGAAAAGCAGAAGGAGCAAGAGCGGGCAAAGGCAACCAACTACACATTTAGTGTTTATTTCGTATTTATTGAGAGTAGCAGGGCGACTGGGTTGGGGGAATCCAAAAATGAAATCAGCAAGAAATAAATGTCCTTGTCGCACAGCATAATATAACCATCCCCCCGGTCCCTAGCCATAGCCATATACACAATATATAAATTGTTTCCAAATCATTGGATACTCAGCCACAGAAATACGAAAATGAAATTAAGTCCAACGAGGGCAAAGGCCTCTATACGAAACCGAAAGGCGGTTACTCTTAGGAAAAGCTAATCTCAGGAAGCCAGTGGAGATATAAATAAAGCTTCTTGTTTACTAATCTAAAACAATACATAAATTCATAATAATATATTATACATAAATACCTCTTAGGTATAAATAACTAAATATTAAATAAACATTTTTAAATTACTCAATTTCCCACCATTTCCTCTAGGCAAAGTACTTCAACCATTTAGTTAAACTATCAAAAGGTCTAAAAGTCATAAGATGCTGATAATAATGATGATGGGATGGCAAAAACGAATGACTTCTAGCAACTTAGTCAATGGGTGTTTGCTTGAATGAATGAATGAATAAAGATTCATTCCGAAGGGGGGCTGGCAATGGCAAATAGGAAAATCTGTCAGGGGTATTAAAATTAAAGTCGAATGGCCTCCGGCCTCTGGTCTCTGGTCTCTGGTCTCTCTGCTGGCCTCTGCCTGTCGACCGCAATTGATGTGTTCAGTTTTAATGGAAACCACATTTTCGGCAATAATAAATCGGAGCCCCTCAACCAGAAGCCATCATCTCCCAAATGCTTCCCCCCGAAAAACATAGCCTAAACACAGCATTTCCTTATATTGATCCACTTTTGATGTATGACAGGACAATTTCTGGTCAAGAATGCGGAACTGACAAACTGATTGCTGATTTATATTTGATTTTGGCTTGGGTCGGGTCAAACTTGTAGGGGATTAATTTGATTTCCTTGAGTTAAATTATTTAAATAATGGAAATACTTGAAAATAATTTGAGTGTATATATTTATTATTATTTATAATTTATTAATTGAAGAATTAATGATACAATTTATTATTTTGACAATTTATTTTACATTTTTTGTATTATTTTATAATAAATTGAAGTCTTGCCAACAATTCAGGCTATTTCTTGTAATTGGAAAACGAAATTATGTATTTATATTTGTTAGAATTATGTTAAATATAACTATTTTTTTTAGTCTAAAGGATATGATAATATACCTATAGTTTCTGTTTTAAATATATGATATCCATCTAAAATATCTGATAATATATTTATAATTCTCATCTAAAGTATATGTTAATAACCTAAAATTTTTATCTAAAACATCTCCGGAAACACGCTCCTAAATACAAGCAGAGTTCTTTTATAAATATCTTCTAATATGCATAATGTTATGTAAAAGAAATAAAATGATTTCCGGAGGGGATTCTTGGGATTTAATTCCCAAAGAGGCACACTCAATCCCACCCACACATTACTGCCTAAATACATATTTATTTGTTTGCCCGCCATTTGTGCAAAGTGTTTGCACTTAATAAACCCATTTCGCTAAGCACTTTGTCAGTTCGGGGCGGGGCGGTACGCCTTTCGATTTTTGGGCTCCTAAGACCAGCCACCTACCCAACCATCCACCCAAGCCCTCCTCACGCATTTACTGTTATTTCAGCATTAAAAGTTCATTGAATGGCAGCGGAAGTGAAAACAATTATCAGCAGGAAGGTGAACCATAAATCCTTCGAATCCGTAAGTAAATTGCAAATTTTCGTTTATTACTTTCGATGTCTGTGGGGGGCTCAAGGGATTTGCGGTTAAATCGAATCGATATTTTTCGTTATCATATTTGTTATGCAAAAATACACACAGAGAGATGCCAAGAGTGACACGTGCCCACACAATAAACACAAATGTGTATACATTTTGATGCGGAAGAAATGTAAATAGAAATATACACACACCTTGAGCACTTCAACACCTTTTTGAGGGAAATATGATGCCCCAGGGATTGGGCCAAATAATAAATAAAGAATTTCGCAGGAAGCAAAAAGACATCCTTACTTGTTTTCTTTAATAACTACCAATTAGTTTAAAGTTTGGTATACAAGTATACGGCGACGATGAGGCCATACAGACCCAGCACCTCGGCAAAAATGAGGATGAGGATCATGCCCACGAAGAGACGCGGCTGTTCGGCGGCTCCACGGACGCCAGCGTCTCCGCAGATCCCGATGGCCATTCCGGCCGCCAGTCCAGGCAATCCCACGCTCAGGCCGCAGCCCAAGTGAAGATAGCCATGGTCCACCGTATATTGGTCGCTCAGCGATCCGGCAATCAAGACGGCAACCACTAAGCCATATATCGCAATAATCCCTGCCATCACCACCGGAATAATGGACTTCATAATATTATCGGGACGGTTCACCGCCATGGTGGCGATTCCTATCCCAGATAAAGCCGTTCCATAGGCAGCTCCCAGAGTGGTTAATATAATGGATAACGCAGCTCCAGTGCACCCCAGGAAAACTGCATAGGAGGGCATCTTATTCTCCACGTCGGCGGTAACCATTTTTTCGTCTTTGTGTTCTTCGGATTTTTATGATATTTAAATTGTTCGAAATGATGCTTCCTTTAATTTGCGAAGGAAAGCATTGACAAATATTAATTTGTATGAAGTAAGAAGTGTGTACTCCTTTGCTAGGGTATTCTCCAGAGTTAGAGATTTACTTATGAAATTATAAACATTTTTCTTAGCTTTTTTCTAGCTTTTAAGGGTTACTAGAAATTTTACAAATCCAGTCCGAGTGTTTAATATACATTTAGAAAATTATAAACATTTTTCTTGGCTCTTTCTAGCTTTCAAGAGTTACTAAAAATTAACAAATCCAACTCGAAAGTTTCAATTATATCTAAAAAATTATAAATATTTTTCTCGACTCTCCTAGCTATCAAGGGTTTCTTGAATATTTATAAATCCAATCCGAGAGTTTAGAATACATTTATTTTTCTTGACTTTTTCCTAGCTTCTAAAAATTACTAGAAAATGTAAAAATCCAACCCGAGAGTTTAGGATACATTTATGAAATTATAAATATTTTTCTTGACTTTTTTCTAGCTTCTAAGAGTTACTAGAAATTTTACAAACCCAATCCGAGTTTTTAAGATACATTTATGAAATTATAAACATTTTTCTTGGCTTTTTCCTAGCTTCTAGGGGTTACAACACTCCTAAGGAGCCGAAAAAAAGCAAATGTTCGGTATTGAAAATCGAAGCTGCGGTTACTTATACACTTTGAGTGGTTTGCCCCTCCTCCATGCCTTCGGTTACCCTCCACTTGTTTCAATTAAACAAATTGGAAAATATGAGCCCGAAACGACTAGCGAGCTTAGAAAGGCGACACTTTTGAAAGTCCCTGCCCCACCACCACCAGCACCAGTACCACCGTCGCCTCCAACCACAGCAATGTTGTTTCGTTTTCGTTTCCTTAAAATGGAAATTTTTTACCACCGCTGCCTTGGGTGGTTGGGGGAAGGCAGGCAGGGAGAGGGAGCCTGGAATTGTTTGTGGGGCTTCAATTGCTCCTCCCCCAAGCGCCCAGGCGCTTTTATTTGTGGCCCCAAACCGGGCTGCTTTGCATTTTGAATACATATTCCGCATATTCCTTGAGGGAGCTTGTAACTTTGTCACTGGCTTTGCGTTCGTGTGATGTGATTGTTAAGTTGGCACAGATTTGTCACAGGCCTGAGTGGCAGAATGGAGATTCTTGATTGCTTTCCTCCGCCAGCAGGACAGGTGAGCAGCAGCAGAGGGGCCCCCAAATGTATTCTCTAATCTGGGATTTAACAAATTTCAGCTTTATGAACATTAATGCTTTATTTTTCGGTTTCCAAATATAATTAATAACGTTTCTAATTCGGTAACAAACGCATATATTCACTTGGTGTACAGGTAAATGGCCACAATTAAGCCGTACAGGCCAAGGACCTCGGCGAAAATCAGGATCAGGATCATGCCCACAAAGAGGCGCGGCTGCTGGGCGGTGCCTCTCACTCCGGCATCGCCGACAATGCCGATGGCAAAGCCCGCCGCCAGCCCTGAGAAGCCCACTGCCAGTCCGGCGGCCAGGTGGATGTAGCCCTTGCGAATGGTATAGTTGTCCGACAGCGCTCCGGCGATCAAAACGGAGACAACCAGTCCGTAGATGGCAATAATGCCGGCCATCACCACCGGAATGATGGACTTCATGATCAGCTCGGGCCGCATCACCGCCATGGCGGCTATTCCGGTCCCGGACTTGGCCGTTCCATAGGCGGCGCCCAATGCCGAGAAGATGATGGCCGATGCTGCTCCCATAGATCCAAAGAAGTACGCATACGACGGCCTATCCTTCTCAGGGACGTCCGTCATTGTGGCTTCTGTGAAATTAACTCTGGTAAGAGGAACTCAAATATACCAACTCTTCTTACAATTCTTAGATCTTCAAAGGAGTGATACTTGTCTAACTTTTCTCTTGATCCACATAGATATTCAGCTTTCCCCAGGGATTATTTTCTTTTTTGGCAGCAAAGTAGTGAGTATACATTAACGGAAAAGTCACCGCCTTCTTTATATTCCTCTTTTTATTTTAAAATATTTATAAAATGTATGAAATGAGACTAACAATTTTAGAACTCTATTTAAATTGGATGACACTGTTGTGAACACAGCCATGATTTCTTTTTTTAATTTTTGAATTTTTTATGAAATATTTTTAAAAAATATGACAAAGAATGTTACCTATTTGTTTTAAAACAATTGCCCCTTTTTTATATTTCTTACTTTTATAAATGCAATTCTTACATGTCATATATTTTTTTATTTTGTTTGTTTTTATAGATAAGTGCACCGCACGAAATGCTGCACCTTGAAATGTGGCGTGACGGAATACTGGTAGATCTGTCTGCAATCTAGCAGAATGAACTCTCTGATTTTACCCACACATACAACATATTTATTACCAAGTATTTATGGCTTATAAAAATTCAGATATATCCGGAAATGATTTAATCACAACCAACTGCCATGATGCGAATGGTTTTCCTTTCAAGATTTATTCTGCGTTGAGGGATTCAGGATTCAGCAGCGATATCCTTTATACTTTTTCATTTCTAGCTCCTACTCTTTGTTGCTGCTGCGCTTTGTTAGTTATTGTTTGCCCCGCTTTGTGCAACTATAAATCGTTTATATATTTTGTTGAGTGCGAGAATTTATCGCTGGAGCTGGATATGAGAAGGGAATCACATAAATACAAATAAATCAAAAGCATTTCGAATGGCAATGGCAATACAAACAATCTTTTCCTCCTGATTCGAGGAATGGAAAATTGAGAAATATAAATGGGTAAGTGTAGTAGTGTGTGTGTTAGTGGCTGTAGGCAGGCTAGACTGTGTGTGTGTGTGTGTGCTGTGCGAAAATTGATGTCTTGCCTCATAAAAATAAGGCATCAGAAGAATCGCCCGAATGTGTTTTTGTTGAAAGCAACATTGTAAATTTTATGACTTTTTTATGCGCTGAAATCTATAAATTATGTAAACTGACACTGACAGCTGTCAACCGAAGGCTCAGCGACAGCTCCAGCTCGCACTCACAGGCCCATTCGGAGACCCATTCCCAGACACCAGAGATGTTGGGCTTTTGGAGAGTGAAAATAATAGAATTTTGGTAAAAGCAAATAATTAATTAATTTAATAAATTAATTTTCATAATATAAACATTAATTTATATCCCTAAAATGTTATAATATTAAACAAAAGTTGGAAATAACACTTCTGTTAAATTTTCATATTTTATTTTAAAGAAATACAAATAGGAGATCACAGCTCTCTGATTTTTTAATACAAAAACTCAATGAAAATTTATTGATTTTATTTTAAAATTGTAATATAATATTTGCTGCAACTTTAGACATTTTTTCAATATTTTAAAATATTTAAAAAATCCAAAACCTAGCTGATTTGGCATCACTGGGCACTCAGCTAGAGAGCGGAACGGTTGCAAGTGACACATGTGTCAAATGGTCGATGGGGAAGCTCGCGGCACAATTTGCTATTCCCAGTGCCTGGGATCTGGTTCCTTCCTTCGCCAAAGGCAATCCTCGCCACTTTACACCACCCTATCGGAGCACACTATGTACACTTCCCCCATACACCCAGCTCCCTCCCCTCACTGCCAGAGCGTGGCAAACCAGCACAGAGTGAACTGATGACTCGAGATGATTAAATGATTGCGAGCGGCAATAAAAAAATGTATGTTTCGAATTATAGCTAATATATATTTTTTGTTATTTGTTTTCTTAGCAGGGGATCAGGGATCTGCTTTTTATACCCTTTAAACTTAATTCAAACAAAGATTTCGGAGAGTTACTTTCTATTGCTCAAAGGATTTTCTTAGATTGGAAACTTAGCATCTGGATTTGGGTACGATTCTTATTGCATTGTGTATTTGAAAGTTTTAAGATATTTGAAGTTCTGGGAAAATCAGTATAATATTAATTTATTATTTATAATATTAGTTTTAACTTTACAAAAATCTTTTTTGAAACAAAAATATTTAAAAATAATTAAAAATGTCTCCAAATTAAGCAATGCGAGTAGAAGAGAACTCAAATTGTAAGGTGTAACTTATTTTAGGATACTTTTGGACCGCATTTCAAGTGATTTCATATCCACTGCTATTTCTGAGTTTGATTTACACTTACCTTGGCAAAAATATGTTAGTTATTATTATTATTTCCTCAAGAAACGCTTCGGATATTATTAAGGATATTTATATATATGTGTGTGTGCCGTGACCTGGCAAAGCCCCGAGTCAACAATTAACGTTTTCCGTACTCGTGTGCCCCGGGATTCGCTCTTTTTCGGTTCAAGTAAATCAGAAAGTTCCTGCCAATGTGCAATAAATGAGAGGCCATGGCCTTTTCCGGGGAAAGCGGGCGGCACTAACATAACTAACGAAAGAAATTAACCAAAAATAAATTAACTGGAAACCCCCCACCGCCGGCTAAAAGGGTTTCTGGATTCCGCTGGGGGCCAGGACCACAGCCGGGGTGTCAACCGCTCCGCTCCGCTCCGCTCGCTGCTGCTGTTGCTTCCGCTGCGATGGAGACGACCACCGAACGGCTGGCTGTGCCGGGCTATGTGTGTGTGTGACTTTTGGAATCCCAAATGTCTTTTCAACATGCAATTTTTATTATTGACTGCTGGATGTCGGTTGTCGGTCGACGGTCGACGGTCGATGGTCGTCGACTAGGGGCTGTGTCGGTGTCGTGCCAGCGCGCAGCTTTTCAGTGTTTTCCGCCCGGCGAATCGTGAAAATGTCATTACTGTCAATCAAGTCGGGCAAAGGTTTTTCCCCGAAAAACCCAGAACATTAAAGCCCTTCTGTCCAACCAAGTGACAAATTGAAAAGTTCATTCAAAATGGAAGAGATTCGGTCAGGATGAAACCAAATTAGAAGTGTCGATTAAGCTCGACAGGGAGTATTCTCTTTAGTTTTAGTAAATCATCAGGAACAGGGGTGCTATGGCTAGGGCTATGGATTGAAAACATGTTAAAATGTGCCTAAAAGTATGCAATAAAATATTTCATTAAATCTTTTTCCTGGTTAACATTTTGTAGCCACTTTTTAATTTGTTTAAAATTCGTTGGGAGTTTTTCTATTTATTTTTAAGGTTTATTTATATTTTATTCTGTTTATTTATTATTTAAAATATTTTCATATTTTTACAGGGTGGGGCAGAAATTTCTATGGATTGGATATATTTAAAAAGTATGCAATAAAATATATTATTAAAAATTTTGCCTGATTAACATTTTCTAGCATTCTGTTGGGCAACATTTGAATATATATAAAATTCTTTGAAAGTTTTGATAGTTATTTTTAAGGTTTATTTATATTTTTTCTTTTTATTTATTATTTAAACTATTTTTAAATTTATTTTCTATACGTTAATGGTCTGAATATGTATTTTTAATTATTCTAAAAAAATCGGAACTGCAGGATAAAAGCTTCTAAAAGTAATTCGTGTGATTTTGAGGACTTACTCTGTGCATAATGCTAGAGAACCTGACAGGATTATTGGTGTGCGTGTTGTGCGTCAATATGCTGACAAAAACAAAAACAAAGAGAAAATTTATATAATACACACCAACGAGGGACTAGGAACGGAAAATTGAAAATGTCAGAGGAGTCCAACTGGCGGAAGAGTGATTGCCGACATGCATCGCCGACATTGGCGTGCCAAATGTAACGATTTGGGCATTAGGCCCGAGCTTGTTGAATTCCGGAGCCGCCGCCGCGGCCGATGGACAGTAGCTGATATATCTTTTATTATGTAGTTCTGTGTCATCGTAAAAATCGCCGGCTATTACTTGATTGTCCTTCATAAGAGCCATAAAGCCGTTGGAGGCCTATGGCCCATTGTAAAATGATTTACTCGCCTGCTACCCCCCCCAGTCCCGTCTCATTTGTGGCAGGCAATCGCTGGGAGTCTCTCTGTTCCATTCTCGACACACTCATTTTTTTATGGTTCGCTTTTTTTACGGTCTTTTACAGTTTAACGACGCATCACTGACACACAAACTGGAGCTGGAAATTAGAGCTTTTTCTTGGTATAACGAAATCTATTCACGATTTTCCCTATGGCGGAATAATGTTGCTATTTTATTGTATTTATCCCTCTTGTCCGTTAAGCCGGTTCTAGTTTGCCTTCGCTTTGTTCTTCCTTCGCTCCTTTTCGGCATTTTGGCCTTCTGGATTCCGCCATTTAATTTTTGGGCGTTGCTGGTCCTGGTCCTTTTACTCTGTATCAGTTTTTATGTTATGACTTTTCGTCATTTATTGGTTTTTACTTTTGTTTGGTACTTTTAATATTAATATTATATTTTTTCGGTGTGTTGCCTAATTAATAAAAGCATTATCCACGTTATGGGAGATCTTAAAAAGGCATGAACCTAATGATTTTTAGGGTGGTGCATGTATTAAATGCTAAGACGGGTTTCTAATCTAATAGTTTTGACATAAAATATTTATTTAATTAATAAATACTTCACTATAATGTGGCACAAATTATGGAGGGAAATGCATACTCCTTCCTCTCCTCTTCAAAATTCCTATGAAGATAAGAGTGACAGCATTAAGGATCGAAATGAGCTAATAATTTAGCCACTTTATGGAAGGCAGGACAGGATTAGGGGCCAGCACAGGTGGCACAGCTACCCGGCATAAGGTTGGCTTATCTGCACCGATGACCCCTGTCGACGAGCCTGAAATATGGAAGCGTGAAGCTGATGACATTGATTAGGGTAAGAGGGTCACCGGGGTAAGCGGGAGCGGTGAAAGTGAGTGAACCCTCGGAACCTCAAGATGCAGTTGAGGCTGATCACTCACTCCGCTGGTCATACTTTTTGGCGACTCATTGTTACTCAACGCCCGCACACCTGACTGGGCAACTGGTACACTAAGAAAAAGTACAGACTTTCTATTTACAAGGTTCCGAAAATAATATATTTGAATGATGTCAATTTTATCTTATTAAAATATAATTTTATCAAATCCCAAATTTTACATTAGCTATTTACTGTACTTTTTTGCCCTTGTTTCCAGTTTATTACATTGTTAAAATATATTAATTGGCTTTAAGGATTCATTCTTACATCTATCTCGCTCGCACTCGTGGTTTCGAGTCCCGACACTGTGCCTTTCTTACTTGTAGCTTCTTACTTGTTGTTTTCTTACTTGTGGCTTTCTTACTTGTTGTTTTCTTACTTGAAGCTTTCTTACTTGTGGCTTTCTTACTTGAAGCTTTCTTATTTGTAGCTTTCTTATTTGTAGCTTTCTTACTTGTAGCTGTCTTACTTGTAGATTTCTTACTTGTAGCTCTCTTACATGTAGCTTTCTTGCTTGTTGTTTTCATACTTAAAGCCTTCGTACTTGTAGCTTTCTTACTTGTAGCTGTCTTACTTTAAGCTTTCTTACTTTAAGCTTTCTTAATTCTTCTTGAATTCTTACATGAAGCTTTATTACATGCATTTCTGGCAATACTTTACCAATACAAATAGTTTAAAGATCGTTTGACAACTCGAACGTTTCTAAAATAAAAATGTAGCTTTACATTTTCATTAATTTCTCCCAGTGTTCTCATCAGATAAATTAGCTATAGTTTTTTCGTCTAACCGTTCCCCTGACAGTGTCTATGTGTATTCCCTTTGTTTGATTCTGCTGACCGGCATTCGAGGGAAAACCGCTGCTGGGTTCTTTACGAACGTAAAGATATAGGCATAGGCCCGTCCTATGCGTGCGAGGGTCTGGGGCCATGGCTTAGACAATCTGGCCAGACGTGGCCGACAATCAACGTCGGAGAAAAAACGTCTTATCATTGTTAGGCGGGTGGCTGAAGTGGAACAAATTAATTTCGTTCATTTTAATTATTCGTCTTCTTCTCCAGCTCTCCAAACCGAACGAACTCTTTGCTTCTCATTTTCCTGTCTGTCATAGAGGTTGCTATAATTTGAGAGCCATTAAGTCGCGGACTGTTAAGGTCAGAAGCGTATACGCCAGAATCATGGTTTAATTATTTAAATGATTTTACGTTCGAGAGTTTTGCTATTATTTTCTTTCATTGTTTTCACCCATAAATCGTGCATATCATCGTGATTCGAATTGGGTAACCACATCTTGACTTGCATGTGTTCTTCTTGGAGGGTTTTCTTTAAGGTTTAGAAGGTTTTAACACTTTTATTTAGGCCTTCCTCATAACTTCACCTTCTGTCCATTGACAAACTAAGGAATATCCTTTAATAATATTTCCTAAGATCATATCTAACACCCAAACTTTAAGCCACAATGCAGATGCACTCAAGCTGAAAGGCATTAGCAAAATGTGTAATAAGAATAAATGCGATAAAGTCTGGATTACACAATATTTTTACGCAGTCCATCCGGTCGGGACCCGAGTTAACCGTTGACCCCGCGGCAAATCGCGTGTATTTCGGCCGCTTGAAACTTCACACCCAGCGCACACGATACCCGAGAGGCCCGGCTCCTGCTCCTCCTTCTCAAAACAGGGGATCCCCCCATTACCATTGCTAGTCCTGCGGTTTCCTTCGGTCCGCTGCCGTGCTTTCTTCATTTTCTTTATACCCCAAGTCGAGAGAGAACAACACATGGGCACGCAATGTTTCCGCTGCAACGGCAGTCTAAAGTGTCCAATCAAGTTTTTGAAATGAAACCTAAATAACATGTCATAATAAATAACCTTCAAGCGACCCGGGGGCCTGCCTGCCAGTTGACTCTGACTCTGACTGGGGCCAAAGAAGAAATCCAAAATCCTGTAATTACAACGTAAATCCAAAATGTCTCAGCGCCGCACAGCCGTTGCACACTCACTCACACTCGCACACACTATATATAAGGAGCCGAAGGAAACTTAATTCATATATCAAAAAGTTTGTCGGACCGAACACTGGACGAGAGTAGCAATTTGCGCGCAAGTAGCCAGCTCTCCAGGTCCAAAAAACCCCGGGCCAAGCCCAAGACGTTGGCGTACGCTGGGAGAAAAAATATGGATGTTAAGGCTCCTTATTTAAAATATAATATAATACAATTTAGGACTTAAAATTTTAGAAAATTAATCTCTGAAAAATGTCACAAGGCTAAGAATTAAATTATCATTTCTTATTAAAGGTTAAATCTAAGTAAAGTCTCAGAATTTTTCCAGGTTTCTTAGCAATTATTTTATTTATAATTTCCTATTTTTAATACCAAACCCACCCTTTTTCTCCCAGTGTTATATATATTGTACACACTTTAGAGCAGGTTCAGAGGAGGTTGGATTTCGGGAGGGCGCTGTGCGGGTGGCCCAGGATCTCAGGATCCGGGGTACTTTGGGGCAAAAGGAAAGTCAGCAGCAGCGGAAACAGAGTCCGAGGCGGAGAACAGACTGCCCCCTGTCCGTCCGTCCGTCCATCCGCCTGTCGTGTCGAATGAGAAACACAGCAATTATGCAATTTGATAATACTTCATTCTCGGGTAATAAATATTAATTATTTTTTGCGAATGTGATTTCGTGTTTCGTGTCCAGAGAGCCGACCGACCGACCGACCGACCGACCCACTGGGCGCTAGTTTACGGAGATTTATGGCTCGCCTGCCCGCAAATGAAATGAGACAGAGACGTCCGTCGTCCGTCGTCGTCGTCTTCCATCTTTCCCCAAATTCTGGCTTATTGGAGAATTCTTTCCGGTTTTTTTTCGTGCCCCAAGATGTTTTAGCCAAGTAGTACTTGTGTTTTCATATGTCGGACATGTGGATTTGCTTAAAGTTTTCGTGCTGAACACCGGACCACCTACAAGTAAGTAGCAATTTGAGTCCTTGGGACACGAAGGAGTAACACGTTGGAAAGCGAGATTGTAAGGTTACTAAAAATACTATATATTGTATATCTTGTATCTGGCTTGGCCTAATCTAAGGAATCTAGTCAGAAAGAAAGTTAAGAAGATTTTAAGAAGATGTATAATTTTTAAGCTTACTACTTAGACTGAATCAGTGATTGTTTGTTATTTGGTTAATTTTATTTAAATTAAATAACAAGAAGTCTCTACTTTACCAGACCCTACCACACCTTTAAGTCACATTTATTTACAAAAGCCTGGAAAAATACCCATATCTACAGGGTTTCTGTTATGTCAGGGAATTTGGGTTAAACGAATAAGATTATTCAAAATTCCTTTGGCGCATGACTCGGGCTAATATACACATTAAACGTTAATTAATTTTTTGTATGCTTACTAGGTTAGTGCCATGCCTTCAGCCTTCAGCTTTCAGCCTTTCAGCCTTTCACCATTCACCCTCGATGCCCTGCCTGGTTCATAGTCAGCCATAGTAACCAGTAAGCTTATACACTTTCAGTGCTTCCGACATAACCCACACTGGGGGGAACTCCCGGTTCTGTAACTTTGTATGCGGGGGGATAGGTACTATACATACTTCCGAGTCCTGCCCCGATCCCCGCCGGCGGCCATGCTACGAACATTGTCGTTGCCGTTGCCGTTGTCGTCTCTCGCAGGTTGGTTGACTTCCAGGCCGTTAGCTTTCATTTCGTTTCGTTCCATCAGAAATCTCTCGTGCATAAGGAACATTTTAATTTTGAAAGGGACTCTGCCTGCGACTCCAACTCCTGTGGAAATTGCCATAACATCCACATATCACACTTGCACAGAGACCTCCGCTCGGCGGTAGCTCACCTACCCATATAAATAAATAAATAAAAATAACAGAGCTCGGCAAAAGGAATGAAAAAGTTAAATTGAATTGTGTTGGCTCAGAATACTTACTTACTTCGTATTACTTCAGCCACCGCAATTCCAGCAGACATTGCCCACGTCCTTGCTCCGTCTCCTGTTTATCCTGCACTTGAAGTTTACGCAACTTTTTCGGTTAGTTTTTGTAGGTCTGTTTTTGTAGGTGCTGCGAGCAACTGTCAAACTTGCTAGATGTAGCTAAATTGCTTCGCCAAAAGACGAAAATTAGGTGCCACCATGAAAAAATTGAAGAAAAAAACGGGGAACTACAGAGAGAGTTCATAGAAAATATTGTAGGAATTACGCTGAAGAGGGTAATTTAAGGCATATGTATATAAATTCATCTTTTAGTACAACCTTTTTGATTTTAATCATTTATCTCCATTTTTCCATTGAGAAAGTCTCAAAGGTTTTATTTTTTGTAAACTCATTTGCAGTTTTCAGCTTGATAAAAGCTCTGGGAGCTGAAAGGGTCACTAAGTGGATATTTATCAGGATATTTATTATAAATCTTTAAATGGTTCCTAAATTGTTCTTTAAGTTTTAAAACCTAAAATCAATATCGAGATTCTTAAATCTTATCACCCCTTACGTATTAAAAGGCATTGTTTTTGCTTCCTAGGAACTCAGCTTTAGTTTTCTGAATTTGATGATCCCCTAAACTGCCTTAAACTAGCTTAAACTATAACTAAACTCCTCCTTTAGTTTTAGTTTCCCGTTTTGCGGTGTGTAGTCAACCTAGTAATTTCCCACGCACCACATAATCCAAATGGCCAACTTGTCGCCAGCAAATGGGCTGCTGTCACGTCACTGGCCTGCCATATTCCCGTCAAGATGGTTCAGTTTTTTGGGTGCGGACTTATTATTTTTGATTCTGGGCTGGGCCTGGGCCGGGGCCTACTGTAATCAATTTTAATATACCTCCCGAGAAGAGCTGTTCCGAGTAGTGTTAATAAGCTCATGTTGATATTGGTGATATTGGTCACATTGAGCCACACATACATACGTCGCCATCAGTCAGACGTTCAGTCAGTCATTCTGTCATTTAGCCAAGACATCGCGGTTGTGGTCGCGGTCGCTGTTCCAGTGTCAGCCTTGACGAGCTGTCAGCTCACTGTCAATATGTCGTTGCGACTCTCCTTTCCGCTGGAGGTGCTGCCTTGGCTGGAAAGTTAGATAAATTATAAATATTAAAAATATATTAATTTTTAGAGTTTTAGCTACAAAACTGTTAGATTTATTCTATTTTTATTATCAGTTATTAGATTAAATTTGAAAGATTTAAACTCTATAGCCAGCACTGTCTCCTCGCTCCATCCACCACTGAAACCCATGTAATATACGTAAGCTGTCTCCGCTCTGATGTTGATTTTTGTCCTCAAGTGTGCATAATTTTATTCTTTATGTTTTGTTTGAGTTTGATACAAAATGTGTGCATAACCCCGCCTCTGCTTCTGCCATAAGACAACTTGTTTACCCGCCCAAGTTCCCCGTCTGTCTGTCCACCATGTGTGTGTGCGAGCGCCATAATAGTTTCGACTTGAAAGTGAATGTAATGAGCTTGAATAGTGTGACACATAAAACATCTCGCATGAGCCACTGAGCATGAGAGCTGGAGCTCTGATCTACTTAGTGTATAACTTCCACTCGAGCGATTGCGAATCAGAAATAGGAAGGTCCTTTGGTTAGTCATGGTCTGTGAGTCATGTGTATCCATAATAGTCATAGCCATAATGGGATTATTATTTGTTTGTTAAATAAGTAGAACTAACTTATTAAAGGGTTCACAGGAAATATTTTATTAACTTTTATATAAGGAAGTCAGGGCCTGACTTTTCCATTTCCGAAAACCGAAACCCGAAATCCGAAATCATTGTCCAAGTGCGTCAATTTATGTATGCATATGCAGTCGCAGATGTGCGGCGTACTGGTGTATGAGGGATAATGGATAAAGGATGCAGGATATCGGATCCCGGAACCCGGAACCAGAGCGGGTGGTGGCAGCGCCGGATTTTGGTCGGCGGGTGGCTGTGTATAGTTCGGCGCTTCCTCCACGACGGCTGCATCATTGCCGGCGGCTCCTAAATCATATGGATATCATCAATGGCACGACGGTCGCTGGTTTCTGGTCCCTGGTCCCTGGCATGTGCCACATGCAGAGTAGCAGAGCAGCAGTGCAGCGGCGTCTTTGTATGCATGCACAATTGCCACCAAATGCAGCTGTACACTGGGAATAAGGCTACCCAATATTTAAAATAAAATACTTTATTTTCTAATATAAAATATAATATTATATATATTATTGACACTGAAAAAGTCGCACAATAATTATATATGAGTATTTATTTTGATTTAAGAGATATTAAAAAAAAAAAAAATGATTTTCTAATATAATATATTATTTTATAAATATTTATGGCACTGAAAAATACGCAAAATAATTATATTTATTTTAATTTTAGAGACACAGAAGGATAATTTGTATGTGTATAGAGCAATAATTATTCCCAGTGCCCTGCAGGAGGCGGGGGCAGAGCGCATCCTTGTGCGGGGCAACAACGGCTGGAAATTCTTTCCGCCTGTCGTCCGCACCGGGTATGCCGTTCCGCCGGCATCGGTTCCCATTCATATTGAGTGGTTGATTGCCTTAATGAATGCCTCAATGCTGACAAGTTATTTGCGGCCACATTGCCAGGCAGCGTCTGTAAACATCCTGTCATTCGCCGCTATCCCGCTATCCTTGCTATCCCGCTATCCTTGCTATCCTGCCACCCCGACAGCTGCCGCAGGCACACAGTTGCAGTTGCATTTCCGCCTCCTGCCCGCGGAGCGCCTGCGGGGAGGAGGGAAGGAAGGCTGCTTTGTTGATTCCTGATCTCTATTCGCCGAAGGATGCGTCGTCACAATTGCAATTGTTGTGTTTTTGCCTAAACTGTAACTGATTGTTCGGTTAGCGTGTGTCAGCAATCAATTTGGAGAAAGGAAAACGTGTTGTTTCTATTTGTATTTATAATTTTACAGAAATTACTTGGAATTTTCACATACAAAGCTGATTTTCTTCGCATAAAAATATGATTAAAGGGTTTTTGCTATGAAAATGATTTATAAACAATTTTAATATCCCTACCAGTGCTACCTTATAACCTTAATAAATCTACAAATAATATAGAATACTTCTAAAACCCCATTAACTTCCCTTTTCTTTTATTACGGCCTGATTTCACCCACCTTATTTACAGTTTAAAATGCAAATACAAACATAATAAGCTTAGAGAGTCCCAAAGGCCAAAAATAATACGTGTTTGATGCCACTCACTCACTCACTCACTCAAGTTGCCATATTAGATTCCTTTGCATTATTTTTTTCCCTCCTCAGATCGAGCCTAATTAGGGCTCCAGGTCATGTCGTCATGAGACCGGAGAAGGAATCTCCTAAAAAGCAGGAAGCCCGCCGGCTGAATGCGGACACAATTAGGTCGGGGTCCGGGGTCCGGGGTCCGGGAAAGAGAGTCAAAGTCTAAAACCCTTATCGTACGAACGTACGGGTACGGGTAGGGTCGAGTGGAAATCAAATTATTTTAATGATACACAAATTGATACTTTGAAACAAAATAACAAACGAAATGAAATTGCTCGAAGCGTTTTCGACTATTTTTGTTGTATTTTGTGTGCTCTGGAATAAGGCGAGGGACAGGAGCGAAAATGGTTGTCATGGCCCTCGGAGGGGTCGTTGGATATGCTCTCTCGGGCTGTGATGCTGTGACCGACCTTAGGGAAAATTCCCAGAAAGAAACTCAAGCGTCGCTCGAAATTAAGTGAAAATTGGATTCTTTACATTTTGCTTTCTCTCTTCTTATTTTCCCAGCCATTTTTATACATTTCTTTGGGTGGAGTCTCTAATACCTGAAGCGTGTGCAATTGCTATTATTATGCAAATTCTTGCTTTCATTGCATGCGTGTGCTGCTACCCTAGCTGGGTACTGCTTTCCCATTGTCTCGTCTTTTTTTGTAATTTAAATGAGGGTCGTCCTGGGTACCCTTGCCAGCCAGGACCCAGCCCTATGTCCTCGGTCGTGGTAATAATGAGAGACAATTGAAATGTCAATAGCATGCAATTGTCTGCAATAACATCCCAGGTAACCGCCATCGTATCCGTAACCCGGGTCATCATTATCTGGCGAATGTGTATCGGACCGAGGATACGGCGAAATGAGGGTTGTCAGGGGTCCTATTGACGATAATCCAATATCCAATTTCCCTGGGTTGCACTGACAAAACGCATTTTCCTAGATGACACACTCAAGGGGTAAATATCCTTTTAAGGCAAATTAATAGAGAGTTTTATAAGGAACTTCGATCTATTATTTATCTATTTATATCTAAAACATTCAATATTGCTTTCAATCTAGTTTAAGATTCAAGCTCAAAACGTATGAGAATCTCCCTTCATTCTTTGAAAACAAATTACATTTTCACTAATCAAATAAACAAATAACCCGAAACCAGGACAATTTCCAATTTAGTTGCAAACTTTAACCGGATTCCAGGATACACGAGGACCTGCCTCTAATCGACGGCAAAGGAGCGGAAGTCAAGAAGCAAAGAATGCGGCAAAGGGTCGATGATGGGTGAAGGGACGACGCACAGCAAGTTCATCAAGACCCGGGGGCATTAATTACGCATACGCAGCGTTTGCCCAATGCCACCACACACAAGCAAATGAATCAGACCGTTAGCCAGTGAGTGAGTCAGTCAGTCAGAAAGTCAGTCAATAGGGGAGAGACTTAAAGAGGAAGGATTTCGCTCGGTTAACGTATGCAAATTAGGACTTGATATCTTGTTGACTTTCTGACCGCCCAGGGAACTTTTGATTCGCTTAAGTTTTATAAAGGACTTTCTTTGAGACCCAAATGAAAGGCAGGAACAAACAAGCTAAAGTTGGTTTTCAGTGGAAAAGAAAGTTTTACTATGGGCTTTGTGAAAATGGGTTAGGGAAAAGAAATGGGGGTAATGCCTACAAGGGTGTAATGGTTAGAAAGATCAATATCTGCAACTATTTATAATTATTTTTACGTTTCCAAGCTTAGTCGATATATATATTAAATATTTCCCAGACCAGATAAAGCATAAACTGAATATTTCAAATACATAGAAGTGCAGTCAGGATAGACAATCCACAATCAAGAAACTTTGTCGAAAATCAGAATATAAGCTCAAGTTTTCGGCTGCAAGTTTCAAGCTGCGCCAAGCGGAAGCGGAAGTGAGTTTTCTTCTTCATTTTTTTTGATGTAGCAATTGAAATAGAAATGGCGGACAACATCAACAACAACGACAACCGAAATGAGAAAAGTTGGGCAAGACTTTGGCGGAAATGTGGCAAGTAAATTGAAGTACCGACTATACAAAAGCCATATACCCATATCCATCCCCCAAGGTCGCTCTTTAAATCCAAATTGCTGCCTTTTTGTTTGACATAATCGAAGGATGTGGCCAGCACCGCAGTTGTGTTTCTTCTTTTTATTTTTTTCCCTCTTCTTCTTTTCTTATTGCTGTCTTGTCTCTTTTACTTTAGGACAATGGCAGCAATAGAAATTCGAGAGGAAATGAAAGCATTTTGTGGGCAAAGAGCGTTGGAGTAGAGGGTGCCGAAAATGGAATACCTTAGCCTGACTATCGATAATAATAAGAGTACTTTTTCTTACATCAAAACTATTTCTTCTTCTATTTTAGCTAATACACATTCTGAGAGACTGGAATGTGGATCGAAATACTCTCTATTATATACTAAAGCTTTGGGGTGAAAATGAGGCATTTAAGGGCCTTGCATTAAGCGGACATTGAACCGCCATTCCATCGGCCAGCGGCGGCCAAGTCACTCAATTACCAAAGTGTCCAGTCGAGCTTATCAAAGCGGATGGCTGATGGCGGCGGTGGCCAGGATGTGCAGAAAAAGCGGCGAGTGTCCTGCCTTTGTGGCTTGTTTTGATTAAATGTCAAAACAATGGCGGGGCTGCAGCATAATCAGAGCGCTGCTTGCGTAATTGCCCAATAAACCGGAAGCTGCACAAAGGGGCCTGAAGATGGTCCGATGATCAGATGGTTCCGACGTGTCAATGCGGAATACCCTGAGAGCCTTATGAATTCATTAGTCCCAGAACCTATAGATAAGGGGCACGTACTTTCGGAGGGATTCCGATATGTTGAGGAGTATTTTGTGACTTTACCACTACAAATGTTTGTAAATAAATCTTTCTACAAATTGAACTGTGTATTTGATATGTTTTTATATTATTATTAATATTGTCTTACTAAACTCAATATGTTTTGCTGTTTCTAAAAATAATTACTTGGAAATCTATATATTTTTATATAAATAGACAGAGTTTGTATAGGAAAAGCTAAAACAGCTCTATAACTTTTTATTCCTAACATCTTTTCTGGTAATATTTTTCGTATCCTTATATATATTCTTAAAATAAACTAATCAGTATTTATAATAACTATTTAGACGTTAGTCTTCTTAGCTCTTGTTCTTCCAAGATAACAGGATATAGAAGAACTTCCCATCAGCTTGGGGATGAATATGCCGAGGGGGCTGCGACTTGACTTCAGGGTGGATAATTGTAAGCCCTCCTTCTTCCCCTGCCAAGTAAATTTATAAATAGCCGTAAAAAAGGCAAATAAGTGACAGTAAAACAGAGAACATTTTTTGGGAGGAAGAAAAGCGAAACGGGACTGCTTTAAATTTCTTGGCGAAGCCTATTTGGGTATGCAGAACCTGATGACCTCATTAATTTTCAATCTGAGCCAGATTACAGCCCGCGTACGAGGGGGAGTTCCGAGTATGATGAATTTCTTCTTCGCTCCCCCGCCCGCCTCTAATTTATGATGATAAATGAGTTTCAATCAAGCGGCAAAAGTGAAGTTGACGGCGGCCGCTTTGACCACTTGGCTCTCCCTGATTTTGGCGGCCAAAGATTTTATGTATAAATTTATACACAATTCGATTTGACTTTTTCTTTGGCTCTTGGAGTGGTGCGAGGATTTTCATTTGAATATTTATGAATTATTTTTTGGGCGCATTTGATTCGACTGATAACAAATTTGAAAAATCAGCTCTCCCTTATTGATTCAAATTCGCCTCGGCGCACAGGATATTTTTTTCCTAGATTTTAATTATGAAATTGCGTTGAAGCGCATTTGCATAATCTGTGTGCGAACACAAGCGAATAATCTTCTATTGGTTTGCCGAGATCTAATTTATCGAATGGAAGCCGTGGTCCACCTGCTGACCCATTTAGCAGTGGCCATTTATTTAAATAATCTGGCTATAACTCAAATTGTCAGGGGAGAAACCGACAAAAGGTACGAAAATAAATGAAATACATTTAAACCCTTTTCAGCGGCTTCAGCGTTTTGCAATCAATTTGGCAAAGGGACACAGTAAGGGACATTCTATGTATATACTCTACTGTCCTGATATACCATAATTTATTACCGATTTTTGCTATGGCAAGGCGACAGTCGGGGTAATTATTATCCTTGACCACCGGTGCGTATGCGTAATAAATGGGTGGTTCTTAAAGGCTTTAAGGTTAAGATACAGTAACGAGCCTCATGAACTGAGGAATTATTTTATTTTTACAACACTGGCGGCAGTAGAATATTGGCAATGTGGTCATAGCCATTCTTGGTGCACTTGTAACTGGCCATGCGATTGCCAAAGTCAACGGCGACTGAAGGTGATCGCTCCCGAATGTACTTGGCGTAGATAAAGGCGCCCACAAAGGTATCGCCCGCTCCCAGGGCATCGACAATCCTCTTGGGCTTGTAGGGCGGAACGTGGGTATACGTTCCATCGAGATTCATGATCCCAAGCCCTTTATCACCCCACAGGACGACCACATACGGCCGCTTGAGGTTGAGGCCGAATCGAAGGTTGAGGCGCTCGTCCAGCCGCCTGCAAGCATCCTCCACGCATGTCCAGCCATTATCCGCGGCCAGTTGCTTGGAGAAGAAGGCGTAGTCGCTGTAGTCCAGCAACGGGAACATCTCGTCCAGGCTCTGGTCGAACTCCAGCGAAATGATGATCTTCTCCGCGCTGCTCGCATTGAACTCCTCTATCTCCTTGAGCATTGTAAGCGTTGGCTCAAAGAACAGGCACCGGATGTGGATCCAGCCGTATTTCCGAAGATCCAGCTTACGGAAATCCTCGATGCTGACATAGGGAAACCCACTATTGCAGATGATGAGGTTTCGCGTTCTTAGCGACTTGGTCAGGAACACGGAGGCAAAGGGAGCGGCCTGGTGGCAGGTGGGACAGTTCTCCACAATGATGCCGCGGGCGGTCATGTCATTGACCAGAACCTGAAAAATGGGCAGGCTGCTCAGCATGCCGAAGAACTCGACGTTCACACCCAGATTCCGGAGAACCGTGCAGTTGTTGGAGGCATTGCCGCCGCGCTGCCAGTATCCCTTGATGGCTGTTTCGTGCAGATTGTCCTCGGGGAAGTTCTTCACCGTGGAGACGTAGACGATGCTCGTGTTGCCCATGCACAGGATCCTCTTCTTGCCGACGGCCCAACTCATTTTGTTGCCATAATTAACATCATTTGTCTTTCTCTGTAATTTTGGGGATTTTTTTTTTAACATTTTGGAATTTTTTTGGAAGAGATTTAGCTAAATCAGACTGCCAGAATTTATTCGGAAATTGTAACAAAATTATGACAATAAATCTAAAGAGAAATAAGGATTAGTTTTTGGAATCTCAGACAATATGTCCAAATGGTGCGCCGTCAGTGTGATGAAGTCCGTGCTGTGTGTCGGCTGCACGGAGGTGGACTACGTGACCACCATCGAGAAGGTGGACTTCCAGAGCGATCACTGCCCCACCCAGAACGGCATGCTGCAGCGCAGCGGACGCTCCTCGAACGTGAGCACCGTGCTCCGTCTGCTGGGCGCCAATGTGGAGCTCTTTGGCGTGCTCAGCCGCAATCCCGTGTACCGCATTATCTTGGACGACCTGACGCGCCGGGGCATCGACCACAGTCACTGCACCTTCACGGACGAGTGTCCGCCCTTCTCCACAATCGTCCAGGAGCGCTGGACGCGCCGCTGCACGGTCATCTACTGCGACAAGCCGTTTCCGTATGTGACGGCGGAGGACTTCCGGAAACTGGATCTCGACGACTACGGCTGGGTGAACTTTGAGGCGCGCAGTCCCCGCGAGACCTGCGAGATGATACGCCTAGTCTTGGACCACAACAACGGGCTGGACGAGAGGGATCGGATTATTGTCTCCCTGCAGATCTTTAATGCCTTCAAAGAGATCGTCGATCTGATCGGAATGTGCGACTATGTCCTCATCACCAAGTACATAGCCGAGGAGCAGGGCTGGATGACGCCGCGGCAGGCCTGTGACGGCATCAACGGACTCCTCCGGATGCCGCGGGACATCAAAATCCGCCGACCGTGCGTGATTGTGCCCTGGAGCAGCCTGGGTGCCGGCTGCATGACCAGCGATGGCAACTACTTCGAGCTGCCCGCCTACAAGCCCAAGAAGATCGTGGACCGAGTGGGGGACAGTGACTGCTTCACCGCCGGCTTCATCTACGCCATCTTCGTCCGGCAGAGGCTCCTGGCCGACGCCGTGGACTTTGCCAATGCGGTGGCCAGCTACAAGCTGGCCCATGTGGGATTCGATTGCCTGGGCAGCATGAAGGTGGACTCGGTCAAGCTGCCCGTCCAGATGCAGGTGGGCAGTGAGGTGTCCTCGGACGAGGAGGATGTTATGAACGATCCGCAGCGCATTTGCAAGAAGTATCTGAATCGAGTGGCTGTGTTCCTGGAAGCAGACGAGGCTTCCATAAACACCGATAAAGAGGAACGGGTGGTGCCTTACTGGCAACAGTAAACTCGAAGTCCTTGCTTCATTCTTGTAAAACAATTTAAAAATATATTTTTGCCACAATTATCTGGAATTTAGTTGGATGATTGGAATGATGTTAGGTTCTCCCCAGTTGAGCCGAAATGATTGATGAACTCGTTGAGTGAGCCCTCGACATGTCCCAGCTGCGATGAAATGTGCTTCAGTCGGAGGAACTGCTCCTCCTTGGCTACTTCCGGTGAGCCTGGCAGGTCGTCATCCGTTTGACTCTCGCCAATTTCCTCCAGCTTAATGTACCTGACATCGTGACCCTCCAGATTATCGACCACCATGATCATGTGACCCTTTTGAATGTAGTGGTGGAGGGCCAGGTTATCGGCTATGATAACGTTATCCTCGGCACTGACCAAGTACTTGCCAAGGATGCCAAACTCCGCCGCTGAAAGTGATGGGGATTTAAAGGGGTTCCCGGAACTCATCGATAGTACTCACCACTTGCTAGAATGCGTCCCATGGTCAACGTGGGAAATACCTTGAAAAACTTTCGGGTTTTGTCGCTCGACGAGATGAGCACGTAAAACTGGCCATACTTAATGCAAGACATCTTTTTGGGCAGACTTTCGGGATTTACCAATTTAAACATCCAAATGTTCTGCTTCAAAAGGAACTGAGACAAGTATTTCGGGGATAATCTGTTTGAAATATATTTCAATATACTTAAAAGGGAGTTTCATCTCTAAACATGAATAATTTCGTTTTTGCCAATTCAGATACAATGATTTAGTTCGCACAGACACAGGGAGATGGTGACCAGGGCTGAGACCTTAAGAGCAAATATATATACTATATATTGTGTGTGCAAATGGAGGCCGAGAGGAAGAACTGTTGCCACAGCATAATTGCCACATGATTAATTCTTGAGTCAGGCGAAACTTGTCCGGGTCCGTGACCAAGATAAATGCTAATAGATATACATTTATGTAGAAGTTCGGACAAATGTTGTGGATGGCAGAGCGAGAGGGCTGCCGGGCTGCCCGTTCGGTCATTTATCATTTCGGACAACAGGCAGGCAGCAACAACAATTACCACGAATATAAGTGACAATTTTCATGCATTTCCCTGGCCACGCGGCGTATGAGCGATGAAGATAATTTTCGGTGCGAAGCAGCAGAGATTACCCGAGATGACGACGACGACGTCGGAGCCGCACAAATATTCCATTCCGTCCAAACAAATCGATAAATGTCCAGCCAGCAATGCGACCCGCAAAAAGTTCTTAACGTCCAAAAATGCTGCATCTGGATGTGGCAACTCCCTCGTAAACACATCGAGAACTTGAACTTTTTTCCATTCGAGCTGCTGTGTCGCCGACACACGATTATGAGCAAGAATTATGCTTCGAAAGTGTGCAGTTGCCAACTGGAAGGAGTCCTTCTGCACTTGGCAAAAAAAGTCCTGCTCTCGGGATTAGAATAACTTTTAGAGTTATCATAGTTAGTTTGTACAAAATATTGGGAAATTGCTAGAGTAAGTTTAATATATTTTAATATAATATAATATAATATAATATAATATATAATAATAATATTTTTAATATATAGCAATCTCTTTGGATATTTTTATTAAAAAATATTTAAAAATAAGCATGTTACAAGGATTCTAGGGAGGTGTCATGAGAAATATTATGTTATATTGAAATGATAAGTTTTATTTTTATTTTAAGTAAATTTTCCCCAAAATACGACGTATAATATTTCTTTAAAATTTTTTCTAAAGGCATAATCATCCTCAGTTTTTCGTGAGTGCATCACCCACATTCCGGCATCGAGAGACGGAAAGATCGAGCCGGAGACGCTTCCAACTGCCTTCCGGACTCGAATGCAGCCGGCAAAAAGCGAAGAGCAAACCCGACAGCGACAGCACACATTTACATGGTGAATAGCGACCGGCATTTATGTAAATTAAAAATTATTTCGGCTGTAAAAATTCAGTGGGAATTGTTTTTGGCAATGTCGTCGGCAAAAAAAAACCTTCACTAACAAGCGTCCACAAAAAAGGGAAAAGGACTAAGAAGGTGCGTTGAAAACTCTAAACCAGGATACCCTTTATTCTTGAGTTAAAATTAAAATAATTTAAGAAATAAATATTGAAACATTAAAGCACCAAGTGGGTGTTATTTTAAATACATTTCTTTGACTAACAATTCTTCATAAAAATATTATTATATTTATAATTAAATAAACGCTTCAGTAAATGTTAATATAATTAAATAACCATGTTTATTATTGTAATTAAAATACCCTTTGAAAGAGAATTAGATAAAAACAACCATCCAGCGAAAATAATAACAGTCATGACAATGGCCGTGGCAATTGGGAAAAACATTTGCTTGTTTTTTAACTGCATTGGCTGTTAAGCAGATATAGAGGGGATAGTTATTGTTATTATTTCGAGACACTGTCAAACCGAAAAAGCAAATAGTGACAGAGAAATGGCAGGCATTGCGCCGGGGATGGGCACGAATGAGCATTCGCAGGAAATGCTTTGAATATCCGGTCAAAAAATTGCAGTTCGGTGAATCTTAATATATATTTATATAAGTATGCATTAAAGTTTTGAATTTGTAGTATTATGTGCTGGTATTTTATGTTTAAAAAAAAAGTATGCATGCTTTTTGGCGGAATCCTACTTTGACGCTTATATTTGAATCTATAATTATATGATTATAATCATTCTTACTATATTTCTTGGAAAATAAAAGTTTCTTGTTCCAGAAATCTCGAAATTTATCGATTTTAAATCCCATTAAGATCGATAGTAAATATATCGATTCATTTAAAAGATATCAAGGATCTCAGCAAAGTTATCTTGCCAATGAAGATTCCTTTCCGCCTCGGCTTTCGCCCGAACAATTTTCCGAAAATTATTCAATCCAATTTTCATACATTTTACTGCCAACCCCCCCTCCCCCCAATCAGTGCGAACGTCGCCTGTGTGTGCGACTGCATTGGTGCATAGATTATGCAGTTGGCTTCAGTTTATGATTGGCAAATCCAATATACGCTGTGCACTTGGCAGCAGATTGGCAACCCCGTCCGCACCGCAGAGACCCGAAAGATGGCCGCCGCCTGGCTGCCACTTTATGCCACTTGCACGCATATTTCGCCGGGCTCACCACACACACACACACTCGCTCTCACATGGCCCGCAACGCAGACACAAGATGGCGGCGCGCCCATTTCCGGCTGATGGGGCAATAGCGTGATTATCGGCAGACGAGACGGGGCAGTCAGGGCAACCGCAGCGACAAAAAATGATTGTGCAAAGAGTCAATCAGAGAGTCGCAACGAATGCAAGATACCCTGCATTAAAAACGATAAAGAATCTAAAAGGGTAACTGAAGAATATCGAAGAATTTAGTTGTGTTCTTCTTATTTTCTTATATAGAAAGCATTGTAGAGATTTTTTAGTGACTTGCATAATTGCTTAATTGCTGGAGGTTCCTAAAATTAATTGGCATATAGCATTTATTTTTAATCAAGTACAATACATTATTAAATTTCTTATAGTTCAGTAAGGATATTTGCTTACCAGCTAATTCAAAACTAATATTTATTTTCCTGTATGTGGTGTGCCTAGAAAAAGACCACATCGAGCTGGGGCAAAGCTGCTGCCACAGCAGTAAGCTGCAAAATAAGCCAAAAATATGCGTTATCAAGCTGGGCCAATAAAAAAATACACATGCCCGTGCTTTTTAGCCAAGCGAACAGCCCACAGTGGGCCAAACTGAGCCGCTGGATGAGAGTTGAAAGTACAAAAAATATATATTTCTCACAGAGTCTTTTGGGTTTTTAAAATGAAGATTAAATATTTTCTAAAGGAAAGAAAGGATTTTAATTTGATTTTTAATCAATTTCCTTATTACAGTATCCTTTAAACTTTAAGATAACAGCTCAAATAAAAAGTATATTAATTCCTGGTTTAAAAGGAGATTTTTTTTAGTTATCTCCATCCAAGAGTCTTTAGTTTGAGGCCCCACTGTGCCTGTGACGTGCATAAGTGTACCCACTTGCATTTGAATCGCTACTGACGCTGGCCGCCGTCGCAATTTTGCATTACTTTGCATAACCGGCAAGGGCCGCCCGCTGTGGTGAACGGGAAAAAGGGGGCGGCGGCCTCTGGAATAGCGCTATACGAACGTCTGGCGCTGTATCTAGAAAATGGAGCTTTGCCACTGCGCCTTTATTTAACCATAAACTGTGCTTTCATGGTCATTATGGAGGCTTCCTTACCGAATTCCACACATTATTCTTATTTATCGGCGGCACAGAGCAGCCCATGAGTGGTTAGGGAGGGAAGAAGGTAGGATTAACCTATTCATAAATAAGGCAAGACCTTATATTCCTGCCTTAGATTTTTAGCTATAGTTAAGCATGCTTTTTAGGGGAAATTTCTGTTTAATTCGGTTTAGTAAGCTTTCCGGCTTAAATAAAACAAATGAAATGCAAGTACATGGATTGTAAATGGCATGAAAACATAATCTGTTTACACTCCCTCATCCATCATTGTTTAGAAAATTTCCCCTTTTTGCCAACAGAGTTCCCAATGCCCCCTTTTATTGTCTTGGTTAACTTTCTTTTTCCTTTTATTTGATTTGAAGCGAGTTAGGCGAAATAAGTGATAGGAAAGGGAAACCTTTTTGGAGGGAACAGGGGTGGTGTTCAGATTTAATAAGGTTTCGGCACTTGGGCTAGAATCAATCAACAAAATCGAGGGAGATCCTTTCGCATGTTTCTCTGATTATTACGCTCATTACATAAAAAAACATTTCACTTTACTTCAGTTCACTTTGCTTTGTGCAGGAATTTGTTATTATTTTCGTGCTTGGCTGCTTTTTCACAGTTCGTCGACCAAAATGAACTTGAGTACGGGCGTACAGGGGCGGCACACACGTGGGGTAAAAGTCATTGGTTATCCCTTTACCCGCAGTTCTTCTTATTCTTTTTTTTCCTCCTTTTAATACCCTGTGTTGGTTGTGGGGAGGGGTATATTGGTACAAGTAAATATAACAATTAGAGAGTCCCTTAATCAGGATCAATCAACGTGTTTATTAAGTTAGAAAAAACCCTGGATTGGAAATATTTTTACGAAGTTTATTTATGTGATTACCGATTAAGTTTGTTCGGAAATATTAACATCCAGTTAAAGACTCCAGCTTTTGAATATTTGTAGTTAAATTATATTAAGTTAAATAATATAACGAAATTATATTACGACGTCTTAACGCCAATATTAATTTACTATACCGTTAAATTTGTAATTAAATTAAATTATATTACGTAATTATATTACGACGTCTTAACGCCAATATTAATTTACTTTACCGTTTAAAAATATTTATTGTAATTTGAGTCGCTGAAAAGTATGCAACGCTTTGAGGCCTGGGTATTCCATGTTCGGTACACTCGACTACTGCGCTCTTGCTTTTCTATATTTTTTGTTGTGTGTTTTTTTTTTATCATTCCCGTTCAATCCGCTTGAGTTTCGGTCCGTTGAAAATCTTTTCAAGTCGCAAAGGGGCAAACGCGCGAAATTCATTTGTTAACCCGGAAGGGATAGGATGACGTCGACTGTCGCCGATGTCGTTGTCGTTGCCTAATCCACTGCAGGCGCGACCCGAGACCCGAGCAAAGGAAACGGGAATTGGGAGCGAGGATATAGAGAATCCAGGATCCGGGACCCGGGACCCAGGGCCTGACAGTGTTTGCTTTCGCGAGAAATGATTGATGAAGGTACCGCCGAAGAGTGGAGCAAAAGCAAAAAAAAGGGGAAAAAAAAAAAGAAAATCAAAACAAGAAGGAGAAAAGCGCCTGAGCTGAAAGGAAAGCCATTTAAATGCAGCAACGTAACTTCTTTTATCGAACTTTAATATGGATTTTATTTTCAATTGAAAAGTAAACACAGAAAGCCTGTACCTTAACTAGAAATCTTTAATAAACATCTTCCTTAATTAATGCAATAAATAAGCTCAAAAAATGTCGATTTTATTTTTTTAAATAATGTGTAAAAATAGTTTGCACACATAGATTGGACAAGCTTTGGATAAACAATATATAAATGCAATTATATCTTGCAGAAAATTATTAAAAGCCTTAAAAACCTTTATTCTTAAATTTCTCTCTGCCATAATGATCCTTAAAATAATTCCTTAAATTGGCGGGGGCAAGTAGGTTTCAAAAGCTTGAAGTGTCGATCAGAAATTCACTTTGTCCGCTGCGCAGAACTTAATTTCCTTCCATGGGTTTTATGTCCCTGGACCTTTTAACGACCCCATAAACCGATGCGTTTACCCATCTTGCTGTCTCCGCCGGCCAGCCTCTGCACATCCTCCTCCTCCTCCACTCCTTGGGCTGGCAACCAGTTTGTCCGTCATTGGCTCACCTGGCGGCTGCTGGTGTCCACTGACTGCTCGCTGTGTAGGGCTTTATTTGGTGTTTTTATGGCTAGTTACTCTCGTTTGATGGTATTAACATAATTTATGTATGAACACGAAACTACTAAGCGCACTATCTAGGCAACAAAGGGAAAGGATTAGTGATGGCAGGAATCTACCAGGTAGAAGGGATATAAACACTTATATTTGGTACATAATTCCAATAGCAAACAAAATTATTGAAGCTGTTTATTTGAATTAATTTAATTTAATTAAAAAACTCTCTAAGCTAGTTTTAAATTATTTATTTAACTTTCTTAGAGTTACACTTTTTTTTTTTTAAGCTTGTTGGTACCTTTTCCCATCTCTAGCAAGGCTGGTCTCACCTTCAACCCAAGGTAATAAAGCAATCGTCTCTCGGTTAATTGCTGCCACTCGAGGGGAACAATGTCCTGGAAGGAGGGTGCCAAGCGGGACATTTTGGATGGGCGACAGCAGGATTTTATGGTTTGATGGTTTTTCATCTGACTTTTAATTGATTTCAATGTTGGCAAGACGAGGCGAGGGCAGAGTACTAGTACTTGAATTGGTATACAAAAAACCCTAAAAGCTGTATTAAACTATACAAAAAATATATATATTTTATTATTTTACATCATATATAAATTATATTTAGAAAACTGGTAGCTTTTTGCCTTCTTTTTATTTAGTTCCCTGAACTAACAACACGATTTTGCCCACAGTTTCGGGGGGTTTGTGTGCACTTACCCCTTAGCTTTAAGCTTCCACGCACGGATATATATGGGGAGCGGAGTCATAATCGTAAACAAGTGACGGGACCGCGACATTTTATCGCTAGACCCGCGTACTCGCAGAGTACTTAATGGCCGGACGAGCACTCCGACATAAATTAAAGCGCCGTTAAGCGTAAGCCGGCCCCAATTACCAAAGTATCCTTGGCCATTATATTTAGGGACTCACAGTGTTGCCTGACATGTGTCGACTCGCCTGCTGATGCCGAAGTGGAGTATTTAAGATACGATATAAGATGGCATTAAATTTTGGATACGGCTAAAATAGGTATATCGAATCCAATTATTCTGCATGCATTTTTTGTGCATATATATGAAGAGAAAAATAAGTTACTTCCAGTAATGCAAAATTGTAATATGAGACTGCTGCCCATCCTAATATCGTTGTGGGCTGTCGTTGAAGTTACCTGCCTTCGAAGACGAGAACATGACGGTCACGAACAAAAGCCCGAAAGAAAGCTATTGGAGTACACCTATACACACTCGGACGTAGCACTTTGGAACATCAAAGCGGCACTCATGAACAAACGCCTCGAAAGGGAGTTCTTTCAGACCCCTAAAACTAAAGGGTGCCATGCAGTTGAGGACAAAAGACTCACGGTAGTCGATCAACTGCACGAGACAATATTTAATGAATGCGGCTATCAAGATGAGATGAATGACCAGGCATTGGGAAGAGTTTACTTTATTGATGAGACTGCAAGAAAAGTGCTTTCGATCTTCATACCAGACGCCACTAAAAAAATCTTACTAGGCACCTTAAATGAGTTCGTCATTTCACACAGCATTGGGACTGATCTGGTTACTGCTCTATATCAGAACGTGAACCGCCTAACAGCCAGAGATATGGAGTACTTGACTTATTTCCTATACAGATATAAGAACTTGTTCACGGATGGTGCACTGAACGTGATCGCTTCCCTTATCAATGATCGCCATAGTGTAGGAGAGATTTTATATCGGAGAGTGGAACGCTTTCACTATTACTTTGAAAAGAGATTCGATGTTATGCAATCATTTGTGCATTTGTCAACTTTGGAGCTCACCGGCTCTCAACGTCCTAGTAGCAAAAAGGGAGTTCCTATTAGGCCTAGAATTACCAAAGATCAATTTGATTGCGTTTGGGCTAAAATTAAGGAACAATTCGAAGAAATGTTCCTGGAAACGTTCCAATTTATAACATGCACTATATACGGTGAGGAAATTACAAACATAACACCCAAGGAAAGTGCAGCTACTAAAAAGGGATGTGGCTCCTGAATATAATATCTTTGGGCACTTGAAAAACCTTTCTATATTAATATTTATAACAATATATAATACGCTGCTCTGAATTTGTTTATTTCTATCACGCAAGTACGGGTTTCCAACAGTTTGTACAAACTTATAATTTCACAGACTTTTCTTTCCTAAATTTAAGTAAAATCTCCCAAATTAACGTGGCTTTCGGACGCAAGGTACTCCATGCTGGAGTATCAGCCGCCGCAGACCCTTGCATCCCATCTCGTGCACATGGCGCATAGCCTCCGCCAGAACCAGGGACTCCTTCTCCTCGGTGAGATAGCGCTGCTCCACCTGAAGCTCGTTGGCCAGGCAATCCAGGAGGTCATCGCGGCCAAAGGACCGGAAACTCACGATGGTCGTCTCCGCGGGCAGCTGCTGCTGCAGCAGCTCGAACTGCTCCCAGTACATGTCCACTTCCAGGGTGAAAACGTAGACAACCAGGACGGTTTGGTTCCTGTCCAGCTCCCCCTCGCGCTCTCGGATCAGGCGATTGTAGATGGGCAGCAGCCCGTGATCACAGGTGGCCAGGTTGTCGATAATCAGCAGATTCGCTCCGCAATCGGACAGCCCCTCCGCGAACTGTCGCACCAGGTGGAACTTCATCACCTCGTCGGAAACGCGTGTGTTCCAGGAGTAGGCATGGGCATTGGCCGGCCAGGGGAAGTGCTGCTTCAGGGCGTTGACCGCCAGAGATTTGCCCACGCCCGGCGGTCCCAGCAGCGCCACCGAGTGGAACTGCTCGCTCCCGGTCAGCGCTCGCTCCATGCGGGCCAGGGCCTGGTCCTGGTTAAGGACCTGTCGGCCCATCAGGCGGAAAAGGCGACGCAAGTCTTGAGATTCTGGGCTGCAGGAATCGGTGTCCTGCAAGGCGAATAAGCTCCTTGATAAAAGCATCAAGAAACGTGATTGCTTCATTGTGATTCTTACCTGTGCTTTCGAGAAGGACTCCCCTTGCTCGAGGCCCACCATTCGAAGGGCGCTCGTCCACAGACTGGGCTGCTGCTGTCGCTGCTCCTGCTCGGACAGGGGCACTTCCATCTGCTCGCTGTGCATCTCATTGCCGAGGAAGATCAGGAGGAGCAGCACCACCAGCACCGCCGCAATGACGGAGAATCCCTGCAGGATGTGGGATTTGCGACTGGAGCTCAGTCGGTCTCGATGTCGCCGGCAATTGGTGCTTCGCAGGATGCCCCGCCGGCGGGGATCTTCCTCCTCGTCCACGTGGAAGTCACCGGCGTGCCGAGGGCCCAGGTCGAGTTCGAGGGTTCGGTAGGGCAGGCCACGGCGCCGGTACAGGCTATTCGGGGTATTCTGGGGCAAATGCGGCATTTCTGATTTTCTGTAAAATAACTTATTCTTTAATTTAAATACTCCGCTATGTCTGTTTGTGGCTCCAATAAATGTGTGTGTGTGATGCCGTTTTTGGCTTTCAACTAATTGGATTTGTTGATATTCTGACATTTCGTAATTCTGATGGTTTGATTCTGAGACAAGGCCACTTGGATTGATGATATTTACTTTTATTTATTACTTATATTATTATTTTATATATATTCTTGATCGGTTTTTGAGTGAATTCGGATGATACACATGGGAGTTACTAGACAATTAAAACTCTTCAACATGTTCCTAGCATCATTTGTCTTTATTTTTCAACACTTTTCATAAAATGTGAGCATAATTAGACAAAGTGAACTTGCCATGTCCATGTGCCTACTAATTTCACCCACAATGCTTTTGGTACCGGGTATCTCAAAGTCAGTCACACTCGACTGCAGCTTTCCTACTTCTTTTTAATAGCTATTAGAGCATTTCCCCACGTATTTATTTAAAAAAAAAGAAAATTTATATAATCATAGTTATATTATTGTTCATACCCGTTTAAGATTTTCTGTTGTTTTTTTTATATTATTATATTTATATTATATTTTATATTATTATTTTATCAGTATCACCAGCAATATCTGTGACCCTGTTACCAGTATCTGGGGAGTTACAAACACACATAGAGATTTCCAAGAGATGCAGATTTTGTTATTATATTTATATTATATTTTATATTATTATTTTATATATATTCTTGATCAGTATCACCAGCAATGACGATTTCGGAGTCACCACCATTCCAATTCGTTGCACGCAGAAATTAGGTTAATTTCACCCACAATGCTTTCGGTACCGGGTATCTCACAGTCAGTCACACTTTCCCACTTGTAGCTTTCCTACTTCTTTTTAATAGCTATTAGAGCATTTCCCCATGTATTTAATTAAATTAAGAAAAAAGAAAATTTATATAATCATATAATCATGGTACCTTATCGTTCATTCCCGTTTTAACTTATCTGTGGCCCTGTTACCAGTTTCTGGGGAGTTACAAACACACATAGAGATCTCCAAGAGATGCAGATTTGCTCTTTTTTTACTTTTTTTTTGGCTATTGTGGTAAAAACAAATAAAAGACAAGGTAAAGAGTTAAAAAATTGCAAGCGAAGAGGCCAAATCCGAATCCGAAACCGGCCGAACTGGTTGCCGGAGGTTGTTTTTTCCGCGGAGCCCACTACCGGAGTTACTCACACTTGGCTTCCCCGAGCACTCCGCTCGCACCCTCCCGCCCAGGCACTCCCATTTCTTAAGCGCCCGTCCGTTGCGTTGTTTACGTTTAGCGCCGATTCCTTCATTCCACTCTAGTTTGTTTTGATTTTCAGAAAAGGGTCAGAGCTAGAAAAACTGGATGCCACTCGGCATGGGCAATGGATTCCCATTCTTCTGCTTGTGCTTATAACTTCACTTTATTCACATTTTAATTATACATTTTTGGTGCATTTCAATCACTCTCTCAATATTAACTTCTCGGAAGGAGCGTAGTCATTTAGCACGGGTACGCAGTTCCTAGCACAAAAGATCTCAAAGTCTTCCATCATTTCCTCTGAAGTGTTTCCTCCGCGACAGCCGCCCTCACAGTTGCATCCGAATATGTTGCAGCTCCCCTCGCCACAATAGGGGGCTGTGGTGACGCGGTCGCCATTGGGGCAGGCATCGTTCAGGAAGCACAGCTCGCCCGACGGCTTGGCAAAGAAGTGGGCACAGTCGAAGACGGAGTAGAGGAACAGCTTGGTCCTATGGCAGCACACCGCGTGCACCGACCAGGACGCGAGGACCGAGAGGAGGATGGTCAGGTGAAGGGCTAGGACTTGCGCGAGCTCCATCTGCTGGAAGAAGAGTGACTAAAATGAGTAAAAACCAACCAGTAAAAATTGAAATTACTTTAATTAGTTATCGTTTTCTGATTATCCCCACCACATCTTGCTAATATTTCTCATTTCCTTTCGAGATGCGAGGCTTGCTGGTGCTTATCCTGGCCTTAGTTGCCCCGTTGGAAATCTTGAGCCGATGGAAACTAAGATCGCTGGACTCCTGGTGCAGTCCAAAGGTCCAAGTTCCCCAGTTTTCAAAGGCTCACCAAAGATGCGGTTATAGTTTTCCGGCATTGGAAGCAACTCTTGCCGACGAAAACATGTCGAATTGGCAAAAAGTCGAGAAGATTGCACATATCATAAATATACCCTGGGCTTTTAAAATACCCGCCGAAGCCTACGATTGCTATTGGAATATGTTAATGGAACAACACTCGCAACTAATATCGCAAATAATAAACTATTACGGTTGTGTGCATGACAGAATGGAGAGAGACAAGTTGGAGAAGCGCCTAGAAGACTATGGACGGCCGGAGCCCCCACTTATGCATTATCATCCCTGATATAAATATAAAATTGGATTTTAAATAAATATAGTAGCTATTAATTCAATTGTAAAAAAATAAGTTAGTGCTCTCAATAATAATTATTACCGGCTTAACACGATGTGTCTGTGAAGATATTTAAAATGGGGTCTGACGAATCACATTATATGCGGCCCCGGTATTTTCCTCTAATATTAACTTTATTTCCATTCAAGTCTTCGAACTGGATCATGTTGAAGCTTCTCATAGTTTGCGCTACAATTTCCACAATCTTCGCAGAGGATAAATGGACTTTCTATTGCGAAGGATCGCGAAATTTGAGCGAAATTATAAACAAATTCGACACAACTACGAGACGTGGAAAATCCATAGAGGTGTTCGGGCCCCAATATCGCCTTTTCTTAGATAATACGAAAATAATGAACAATAACTTGGAACTCGTATCTCAGGATGTCTGCGAAAATAAGAATAATCAACTTAAAATAGAGGCATTTTTGGCCGAATACAAAAAAGCTGCAGATATCTTAATGGTGGCATCGTACGACAAGTTTATGAGATTCCAAGTTGTTCGAAAGCGCTTGTACAAGGACCTTTTCTTCAAATTTTTTCATCATAAAGAAATCATGGACTATCACTTAGGGGGAGTCCATGAACCATCCAATAAACAATCAGATGAACTATCAGATGAACGATCAGATGAACGATCAGATGAACGATCAGATGAACGATCAGATGAACGATCCAATGAACAATCCCAAGAACGATCCAATGAACGATCCAAAGAACGATCCAAAGAACTATTCTATACACGATCCCATGAACGATTCAATGAACTATTCTATACTCGATCCCATGAACGATTCTCTACACGATCCTATGATCGATCCGATGAACGATTCTATGATCCTATGATCCGAACCTCTACAGGATCCTATGGTCGACCCTATTACCGAATACATCCGGCATCCTAAGATCGATTTAATAAAAATACAAATTGAAGTATTTTCAAAAAGAGTTTTCGTTTATAATTCCTTGGGAGGGTTAATTGGGTCAATAAGGAAATCTATTCGCTCAATTATGTTAAACTTGTATATTCATTCAAGTATATGGAGCCAAGACTCCCTTGGCTAAGTAAGTATTAATATGGATTCAGTGAATAAGGAGCTTAATCTTTGGCGACCTTTACATTAACGTCTGACAAGAATTACCCATATACCTAGAAAACCCTGTCTAGTTTTCACTTCAGTTACATTTTCCCGGAAGCAACACCATAGCCAAGGCAGTATCGCTTTCGAATGCGTTCTTAATTAGAACTTGCAGTGCGTCGAATCGATGACGGGCCCCGTCATGGATTGCCGTTGGCCCACTCCGCCTCAGCGTAGGTGTTCCCAGAATCCCCACGGAGATGGACGCGCGCAGAGTTCGCCTGCTCCTGCACCTGACCGCCGCCGTGCACCTGGGCTATGCCATCTACTACGACATCCGCTACGCTCAGTTGCCGCAGCTGGCGGTGGAGCTCCGCCTGGAGCCACCGATTGGGGGCAAGTTCAAGTACATGACCTTCCTGGGCGGACTCGTGCACCTGAGCTACTATACGCTGGCGCTGGCCTACGACCTCCTCCGGATCCATTGGCTGCGGAGCCTGCGCGACTATGTAATGGCCAGCTTTGTGGTGCCGCTGGCCCTCACGGTGGGCGTGACCTTCTGGACACTGTACGGCATCGATCGCGAGTCGATCTACCCGGCGATCCTGGACCTCATCTACCCCAACTGGCTGAACCACGCCATGCATACGTTCGTGGTGGTCTACGCCCTGGTCGAGCTGGGCGTCACCGGGCACCGCTATCCGGAGCGCAGGCGGGGCTTTGCCGGCCTCGGAGTCTTCATGGCCGGCTACATAATGTGGGTGCACTTCGTGTGGCTGAAGACCGACATCTGGGTGTATCCACTCCTGGGCGCCCTGGTGTGGCCGTTGCGGATCCTCCTCTTCGCCACGATCGGTGGCCTCAGCTTCGTTTACTATCTGATCGGCGAGCGGGTTAACAGAGTGCTATGGTAACTAGGCAAAAATTTATATCCCTTACCTATGAATAGTTAATCTAATAACATTGTTTAATAAATTATTTTGAACAATGAAACTAGCTTCTAAGAATAAACAGTTCATCCCTTCAAAAGGCGCTCGTAATAGCATGATAATTGTAATTGTCACCGATTATAAGATCATATTTCCATGTAAAGGTCAACTTCGACTAATCCATGATCCAAATTCACCACAAGGGTCTTGAAATCCCCTAATAAGATGTCCAAAAGTATGCAATACAATGCTTAAGCAATGACCAATGTACATAATTATTAAAATGCCGAACGGCCATATATTTGAATTGCAGTATGCAAGCTGTTTTTCTGCAAAAATCTTAGTCTCTTCGTTCTTCCTTTCCTTTACGATAGGCATTGTTTTGAATATATACATTATAATTTATAATAATAAATAAATAAAATATATCCTTTTTTAATTCCTATATTAATTATTTTTCGATTACCAACTCGGCACATAATAAGTTGTTTCAATATATGATAACCATTGAGAAAAAGACGCCTTTTAGTACATAGTTCAAATTATCGTTTTAAAACATTTATTGAAAATAATTAAAAAGCATATGATCATTACTTTTTTATCCATATTAAAGCTTTGCCTCAACGGTAACGTATACTCACATGCCTATCGTACCATCTGTAGTACTTATAAATATTTTTTAAGGCTTTGCCGTTTGTGACATGCATGTCCTTCATTATCTCCCGATAGACTTTCCCGACGTCGTTATCCTTTAATGACTCAAATTGTGCCATTTTCATAATGCCTACTAGTGAAAATTGACTTAGCTCTTCGGCTTTCAACATGAGTAGATTGGTATACTCAATATCTGATAGATTGGCGGCTAGACTCCCTATTTCGGTAAATATTTGTTCCGCTTCTCTAAACTCGGTTACAAATTTCGTCGTATATTTTTGTACCCTATTCCATTCATGAAGGAATTTGTTGCGAATCTTATCAAATCGTTTCCAGCCTGCCATAAGGCATTTTTTCTTCTTTTCCGTTGAAAATTCATCCCTTTCTATCAAAGATCTCGTCATCTTAAAGTGTATTGGACTAGAGCGCTTTTGGAACGGTATAACTTTAGATAAAAGAAATAAACATATATATCTTTAGATGAAAGAAATAAAAAATATACCGAAATAAATACATTGAATACAAATGGATTATGTCGGAAGTGTGGATTATTTTTTTTTTGTACATGGGATATCTAAAATATATTTATTTTGATTTTGTTTTTGGTTGGAAGGAACCAATTGGCCGGACAGCTGATTTGTCTGGCCAGAACTACCAGAAATCCAAGGCCAGATGTTGCGGCCAAATAAGTGGGGGGTAAAGGTTACGTCGTAATTATTTGTTTGTACTTCTTTGGCGGCATTGCAGATCTCGATCCCTAGCATCGCCATATGGCCAACGAGGGAGGGTCTACAAATGCTATTAAATCGATTCTAAGCCAATTGTTTGATCACAAGTTTGTTGGAAATTTAACCAGACGAAAATTATTAAAATTAGAATAGGAGTTTCAAAAAAAAATGGACGACTATATAGAAAATATCCTATACAAGTATTTAAATAATATTAATAACCTGTATAAAAAAGTTTCCTTTGTTTTATGTTTCTTGAATGATTTTTTTCTGCATAATAACAATCCGTTTACTATAAGGAATTCATTAAAATTTGCAGATAACTATTTTTGTTTAGTAAAGTTTTTTGAAGAAAAGTTTTGATTGAACTCTGTCGGCCAAGCGTTGAGTCGAATTATACTCAACTAAAATCTCTTGAGCCCTGTAAGAGAACGTAGCTTTGGTTTAAATGGGCCGAAAAGCTCAAGAGAGCAGCGGTTTCAGGGGTTTGTTGTATATTTTCACTCTCTTTGAGTTATCTTTTTGAGTTTAATTTAAGCCAAATTTAATAGAGTACTTAGCAATATTTTGTTAGAACAAAATTAAAAAAAAATAAAAATAATTAAAATGAGTAAACCGCCTAAAACATAGAATCACATCAGAAATTCCGAAAGCTAAGCGGCAGCTCCTTTAAGTTTTGACTTTGGAGGCCTAATTGTACTCTCCCCCCTGCATCAAGCTCAGTCCACCCCTTTTGCTTCTTGGCCCAGGAATTTTCTCTAATGACTTAAACGCGGTAACCACTAAAACATTTACAGCGTATATGGCCCTGTTGTTGTTCACTGCCAACCACATCCGCCGAAAATTTAAGGTAACAGCCAGCTTCCCCCATATTTTCCACACCTCCACAAGCCCCTGAAAGTAGTCACATTTTTGCGCAAAATTTCCCAGAAACCGCAAGTGGAAAACTCATTAGGCCCAAAGAATTTAGCAGCATAGCGAGCTGTGAAATGGAAGGATTGGTATGCTATCAGCCGCGGCAAAGACTTTGGGCTCTCTTCTACTTGTTGTGTCATTTTTGGGCACTCGAAAAAATTTAAATATATTATATGGATAAGTTCTATACAATAAGGTATGTTTTTGATCTTGGCATCGAGTCTTGATTTACTTCTGAGAAATGAAGCCGAGTATGACCTCGAGATAGCCTTTAATAACAAATATAGGTCGCCAATGTAAACATTGTATGGTAAATAAATATTTCCTTTAAAAATATACATATATAGTTTTTTCTATATTTCTAAAACCAAGAAATGAACTTGTTCGATAAGGTGGCAAACTTAGTAATAATAAAGGAATCTAATATTATCTTATTACTTTGATATATGTAGGTTGCTTTATATCCAAAATGCTTTAACTTAGACTGCGTTCGTATATTTTAAGATAATAAATTTTGAAGATTTTTTATATAAGTCTCCATTAATGCTTAACAAACTTCCTAACATAAATATAACTGTAAAAATCGCTGAAAAAGCTACGTAGTAAATTTATTTACTTTAATTTTATATAAAAAATACTCACATAAATTAATTTTAACTGTAAACTATTAGTTTTTGTATTAAAAAAGTACATTGCTGCTAATCTATTATCCCATTTTAAAAGCCTGCACTCTATGGTTTCACTTTATTTGGTGGGCTGCGTGTGTATTTTGCAAATTTGATTCTCCTGTGTGAAAACCGCACACGGTTGGTAATATTTATATTGCGTGAACCATTGTTTGTTTTTTAGTTCAGGGACTGGATTTTGAGGGGGGAGGACAATGGGAATGCTGCTCAGACGATGGGGTTTGGGAAGGACCAAAGAGATAGAGACACGTGCGTTGCCAAATATATCCGCTGTAAGCCCTTTTTCCTTGTTTCTTTATTTTTCATACGATTCGGGCTTATCCCTTTCTTTTTTTTAGCATATTTATTTGAAATTCGATTTTATACCCGATTCCGACATTCGCTCACTGCTTGCCTAATTCCGCAGTCAGGACATCACTTTGTAGTTACACACACATGCAAATTCGTGAATAACCAAATTGACGCATGCAAATCCTTGACATGCCAAGGACGGCGTTCGCCTGTGATTTTATTGTTCTTCTTTAAAAAAAAAAAAAATAAATAAATATATGTAGAGAATTATTTGTTGCTCTCTCATGTCCCTTGGCTTCAACTTGAGTTTATTAATAAATTTCGTATAGTTTTTTATTTAGCTGAAGTTTAGCACTGGAAGTTGCCATTACCGTCCAAGGACCTTTCCAGCAGCTTCAAGGACCTGGCCAATTGCAGGCTGCAGGATGCAGCTCGCAAAGGTCAGCCCAAGGACAAACACCCAACGAGGTGCACAAATATTCCAGCTTCCCTATTAAAATCGATATTTAGTGCCGCACGCAGTGATGCCAAACGCAGGAGGAGAAAGATTTACTACAACAAAAAAATACAAGAAGAAAACAAACTGTAAAGGGATCCAAAGAGAGCACATTCTAGCTGTTTTTTAGCTATACTTTAAATATAATATAAAGGAGGATCAACATTATGTGAACTTCGCCTTCAAGGTAAAGTATTTTTAAATAAAGTTAAATATGTAAAATATTCGTTTTAAAATTCAAATCAAAACGGTAAGTTAATCTTAGTCTTTAACTTGTTTCCCGTTGACTCTGTGTATCATCCCTTAAAATTTATTTAAAGTTTCATCTACAGTTCATACATTTTTTGGCCACTTTTTCAACCAACTTCTGGCTATTTGTCGCCATCAGCCGTTGTCCCAACACTAGACCGAATCTGGCGAATGGGGCGTGGTAAGAGTATTTGCATTAAATTATGCGACGAGCTGCGGAAATGTTTGGCATCAAATGAAGAAGGGGCTGGACGGGGGATACGACACAAAAAAAAATGAAGAGAAAAAAACACAAAAACCAAGGAACAAGGCAGTACTGCGCACCGTTAAGTGCGGCGGAAGCAATTTTACTCTTCAGCTCGGGGAAAACCAAAGAAGGAAATATAAGGAAAGCAGCCACAACATCGCATAAACAAAACAGAAAAAAAAGAATTTAATAGAAATCCTTGAAACATCTGTGAACCGCTCACTTTACTGTGCTTCACCAAGCCCCCGCCAAAAGGAAAAAAACAAAACACACACAAAATATCCTCGCTCTTGTATTTGAATACGTAGGTAAGCAAGTGTGCGCTCGCATTTGTAATTGTTTCCTTCGTTGCTTTGAGTCTCTCATGTATAGTACACTGTGTCACCGCCTAATCCTCCAACTCATCTACCATTGCACTTGTAGAAAATTTTGAATAAAATTAAGCCATTCATAAAATATATAAAATAAAGGATAGCTACACAAAATTGATATCTTAGTAAACTTCAAAGTAGCAACAAAAGGACTCTAAAGAAGAAAACCTTATTTTCAAGGCAATGGCAAGTAAGAGGTAGGATAACCAAGGACTTTGACACAATCTTTTTGGATTTTAGATTAAATATGTGAAAAAGAAGCTTGCTTTAAAATATATTTCATATCAAGAAATATGATACCTAGTTTGTTTTTGCAAGTGCTGCATTTAGCAAGAGCGTCCTTTCCCACTGCATTTTAATCGCCGTCATTATGGCAGTAGGGTGGGCGTAATTTTCACATTCATTTCGTTTCTCTCACTGTTTTTCCAGCATTCATTTTACAGTACTTAAAAAACGGGCAGTATATTTGGAGGCTTGGTGCTAAGGATAAAAGCACTGGCACCAAAGGCAAAAGAACACTGTACCTTGGGGGTCTTAGACTAGATCAAAAATATATAATATACAAAACCGTATTATACTTAAATATATTAAATTTTTAGTTATGAAAAAAAATTGCAACTACTTATAATATTAAATAGTCCCCAAGAACTCCTAGAAAATAAATTTACATAAAATCCCTGAAAAGTCGGACAAAAATCACTTCGCCTTAAGAGGCGACCTTCAAGGGGCACCCCCAGCATCAAAATAATTATGTCCATTTGCATGGCCAAGCTGTTCGTCATCTCAGGGACCCATTACACCCTTTTCAGTTGCCTACGGCGAAATTTACTCAGCATCCATCCCACTATCCGTCCGTCCTCTCGGTTCCGGGTGGCATTAAAACAAATCGACATTTTTCTCCGAGAGTAAACTTTATGGGGTCATCGGTGTAGATATTGTCCCCTCGTCCCATCCTGGACTTGTGACTTTGCAGTGCCTTCAAGACACACAGAGCCAGTAGCGGTAACAGCATTTTTCTTTTCGCTTATTAACATAATGACCAGGGAGATGGAACGGAGATAAGGCCAAATGGGCATTACAGGGGCAGCCGAGCAGGAACTAGGAAAAGTTGTCAAATAAACCAAAGCAAAGCAAAGCAGAGCAGAGCGAGTGCTCTGCTTGTGCTGTGCTGTGCGGCCAATATTTCTACTCATTATGCTAATAAGTTCGCACAAGAGCGACGCTGGGAGAACGAAATGGTTCAGTGGATAAAATCCCAGTGAATTTGGAAGGAAATAAATTTAAAACAAAGTCGATGCAGAGCGGAAAATGCGAGTCAAGAAACTATTTAAAATTTAAAAAAAGATAGCTGTAAATACATATATTAATAAGTTTTTTTTCAATGGGTGATGGATAAATTATATCCTCTTGCAAAGGTTTCCTAATTTATTTTTCGTTAAATCTGACTATAAAATAATTGCTCTATTTCCTTACTATTTAAATAAGTAGCTATATATTTAGTCTGATTTTAACTGACTTGGTTTAAGTTTCAATTTATCAATATATATATTTTTTGTATTCCCTCAACGCGCCATTATTGTTAATTAATTTTAATCAGCTCGTGGTCAATTCATGTGCATGAAATTGCATTCAACAATTCCGTCACTTGGACGGGCAGAAGCCACACGATGATCCAGAAGTCACGTAGCGCATAAGACACGTTGCCCCAAAGGCGGGACCATTTCAAGTCGTCACCATTGAGCCGTGACGTAGAGCGAAAAACTGGAGGACGACACGTAACTTTTTCAAACTCCGCGGTTACGTCAAAGAAACCACTTCGTGTGTCATTATTAAATGTCAGGTAACTTTAAGGGAATTGGCCCAGACATCAGTCCTTATTGCGTTGACGTGGGCGCCCCTAATTCCGGTCTAAGTTTTTGGATCTTGAGTGTACTTTGCATCGTTGATCAGTTAAAGAAAAATCAAAATTCCTGAATATAATTATAGCAGTAAAATAGAATTTGTAAGCTGTTTCAGATAAATCGTAAAATTATTTTTAAATGTACCTGTTACAAATTAAATATTATATAGAAAATGTATGTACGAAATGTATGCACGAAAAATTCGAACTAAATTTATCATATACAAATTATAATATATTTATAAAAGCATTAACCCATTTAGTAATACCCTAATGATAGATGTAATATTCACATATAATTACTAATTAATATAATAAATTATGTAATGATCTGCTGCCAAGTTCTGAGAGATCCCTCCTTCTTGGCAGCTCACATAAGAGGAACAATATAATAAGTAAGCAAATAAAGTGTTACAGTCACATAATATACCTATGTGTGTTATAGAGGCAATATATATGTATGACAAAAGTTAGGTTCGACCCTAGACAGTCGGTCTCCGATTTAAAATCGCCATCGGCACTGGTGACTAACAGTACTTTCTGGTCTGGCCGCTCTGTTGGGGCCCCGATAATTATCCGCCGAACCTTCAACTCGCGTGCTTGTTGCCGGGCGACCGACAACCGACAACCGACAATCGGCCCAAACCGGTCGATGACTAATCACAATCAGGCGATGTTGTGAAAAGTGCCGCGATCTCGATTGCAATTGTATGGATCTTGATCGGATCGGTGGCTCGAACACGGTTAGCCGCTTGCCACGCCGAACACCGAATGCCCTGAAATTTCGATTTACAAATTGGGTTCATAAAAAAGAAAAGAAATTTTAGGTATACGAAATATTTTTTTAAAGATTTTTCATTGTTTATTATTAATTGATGATTGCGAATTAAAGTTACAAAGGGAAGAGGTTAAAAAAGAAGTTTTAATGTGAAATCTCAAGATTATCATTCTTTTAACATTAATAGAAATAGTATTTATATGAGGACAAGTTAATGATATATTATTATTTATATATGGTTTATAGGTAGACTTCCCTTTACAATGACTTATAGAAATCATTATAAAATGTCTACTCTTACAGCAAATATATTATATACACGACTTCCGTAGGGTGTACCAGATTTATCTATTTTTTTCTGAACCTTTAATGGCGTGTATTAATTCGCAATTTCGCTTCGGCATGGGCGTCCCTTAATATTTTTCAGAGGAAACAAAATAAACCTTTTCCACCTTTTGTTCCTCTAAAATAAGTTTAAATAGACTGTTCACTTTCCAGATTTTAGATTTTAAGTTAAAGGATTAAGTTTAATTTAAAATCTCAATCGCTACGCCAGTGTATGGCCGTCCAACCGCAGCGGGAATAAAAATCTCACGCTGCCGTCAGCTTGTCTGGCGCGATTTTAGTTCAGCTTTTGTTGCTTTGCTGCCTTTTTTTTCTTTATTTTTCATACTATTTGCAGTTAGCTGTTGCCGTGTAATTGCAGGCAAAAAGGTGGCACAAATGTCGTTTTCCCGTCTCCCTCAGATTTAAAACCCCCTTTATGAGGGCCCTAGAGATGGTCGTGGTTCTAGTTAAAATGCTATATTTCCCTTAAAACTGGAAGTTCAATTATTATATAAAGGAACTTATTAATAACTTAAAATAAATGAACGATATAAGCAAAGGAATTGCATTTAAGTATTTAAAGAATAAAGAAGAGATTTTCCTGAGTAATTTATGGGTATAAGATTTCTTAGATAAATTTTATTTTATGATAAATTCAGTAGTTTTAGGTATTTAAAATGTGTTGTTTCAAAAACCCTTTTTTATTATATTACTTTAAGTAATTACAGTTTTACAACGGATGTCTTATAGGTTTTGCATTGTTAAAATACAAACTATTAATTAATTTATAAAAATTATATGAATCGAAATCTGAAACAATAAAGAATTAAAGTCTCTTAGGTCATATGACTTCTGTTTCAATAATAAATAAAAACAATGTACATCCATCTATATGTAATTCTTGATGTGTTGCTATCGGAAAACCTTGACTTCAGTGACATCTCTAGCATTCACTTTTCTGCACCTGCATGTTGCTTGTTGTTGTGGCCATTTTCGTGGGGCTTACGTAAGCGCGCAAAGGCGGCAAAATGAAATGAAATTGTTGTAATGGGCGATTCTCTATGCGGCACGCTACCCAACAATTTCAAGCGAAGCCCAATTATACATATGTACTATAATGGAAAATATAACTAATTCCGCATTCAATGAGATGTATAAATTAACATCATAGCAATCTACCTACTTCTCATCTTATTATTAAAACAATTTCCATATCAAATCGTTTAAAATTACGTTTATATTTAAAATAATGAGGGGTCAATACTTAACAGAGGAATGACTATAATTGAAAGATGCCCTTGACTTCTCAGTGATTTTCTGAGTATTAGCATATCGTTAAAAAGTTCTCCTACCCGCTTGGGGGTAAGATTGTTATTATTATTATATTTTAATGTTAACAGTAAATTTTTGTTAACTTTTGAAGAATAAAGAATACAAAAAATAAAAAGAACTTAATTTTTCAGCTTATCCCAAGCTTTATTACTTGGTATAAATACAGTTTTTAGCAGTTTTATGTGCATATGTACATCTGATACTTAAATCCTCTTTAGTCAACGACCCATACTGAACCTCTTTATCTTCTTAAAAACAATTCTTCATTCCCTCAAAAAATAAATAAAACGTATTTAAAGAAAACATGTAATGTAAAAAGTTCTCATTATGTTAACAATCAGAATAATATACAGAACAATTCCTTAGCTTCGAGCTGTCAAAAAGGCATTCAACATTTCAGCATTCAGTTGTTTCAAACCAAATAAATTCTGCTCCTCAAATCTGTACATATTTAACAAAAAGAAAATATATATATAATTTCAGTAAAACAGCTGTAGTCGCTGCAGATTCAGCGCAAGTTTTAACTCAAAGCGAAAGCCAAAAGGCAGTCCGGGTGCGAATTGCGTCAGAGATCGTGTGAAAAGCTAATGGACGTCGTCCATTGGACGAGCCGAATGCCAAATTCAATTTACAATTCCCCATTTCGCTCGAGATTTCCTCCTCTTTCATTTCGATTTCGATTTCAGTGCAGCTTCCGATTTGGCCTGCCGCCTGCCGCCGCCTGCCTGCCGTTCATGTTTTTGCCAATTCTGCGGCCATCTTTCGTTTGCCGTTGTCGCTGCTGCAGCCGACGACGGGCCACACACATCCATCCCTGCACCTGTGTGTGTGCCACGTGGGTGTGCCTCTGTTTGTGCAAGTATCTGAGTATCCGAGAGATGCAACATAGCCGTGCAGAGGAAAAAAGATCAAAAGACATAGCTGCAATCAGGGCCTGGGTCCCTAATTGCAATGTGGACAAAGTGGGTATATTGGGCTCACAAAAAAAGCCAAAGAAGATGATAAATTTAAAAAAATTAACCGGGGAACGTTTGAAAAATTTAATTAATAGTTACGAAGAAGTAATAAGTGGCAGTCGTCAATTTTGTATCTAATATGTTTTTTTAAATAAAATTAAAAAATAGCTATCGTTTGAAAATTCACAATAGGTAACTTTAACTTTGGTGTAAAGTTTCAGGAAAAATATTTTACATATAAGTAAGCAAACTATAACATTATAATTATTTTTGAAACAAATTTAAATCAAGTTGAACCGGTTATTAAACTAGAAAAAATTATTCTATTAACGAAATAAATAAATGAATCATTTCCAAGAACTTACGTTTATCAGAAAGGCAAAACTCTACCTGGAAACACTTTTAGGCGTATTTTCCAGCTTTATATTTTATTAGAACAATTCCGAGTGCTGAATGGGTATATAGGTACAGGCTCATATTTGTGGGTCTTGTTAAAAATTAAAAAAAAATATTTACTGATAGTTTTAAGATATTTTATTACTATTCTATATCTCTATCTCTATATCTCTAACCTAAGGCCTCTTTTTCAATATCTCCAAAAGTCCGAAGTAACTCTATTAATTATTCAAAAAAATTCCCAGGATATATCAACCTTCGATCCCGCAATAGCCACGATTGTGGCTGCTTACGTAGCTTGTTGATGTTTTCCTAGCTGACTCTTCGTTGACGTTTGTTTATAATTTGCGTAGCGCTTCGATTTTATTATTTCTGTTGCTTCCTTCTGAAAATAATCATTTTATTTTTGATCGCTCTCGACTCTGGCCATAAATTATACCACCAAACGGAACATGTGTGCGTGTGTTCGTTCCTCAGAAGGTAAACGTTTCCCCCCAGAAGCTGCCCAGTCCCCACTCCAGGGCCGGGCAAGTGCCGGTACATAGAGGAATATATATAGTATGTACATATATATCTTTTCTTAAATTTACACATTTACACATGCTTTTCCTGGTGTTCGATTTGGAAAAACGTATGTATCAGCTAAATTATAATTATTTAAGATTTTTGCTGGAGTTAAATTTCTCTTTCTTTTTAGGGAAATCTTTTATTAAATTTCTTGTAGTTTATAATGATTTTTTGCAAAGTGCTTTACTAGAAAATATTCATTGGCTTTTTAAAATAATAAATAATTCATAAATTATATAATTAGATAATAAAATTATGCAAATTTGTATTTTTAAAGAATATTTTTTTACTGAATATAAATCAATCTCATTTTTCCCGCCCGGCCATCGATGTGAGCTCCAAGTGCCTCTCGCACTGAAAATTTCAGTCGGAGCCTCGCCTTTTATTCAGTCTTCGTTATTTTGGTCTGGCTGCAATTTAATTAAAAAATTGTAACAATTTGCCGTAAATTTCACATGAGCTTTGGCCAATTTCGTCCCGTTGCATGCGTTCGGTTCGTGAACGAGTATCTGTATCTGCGGAAGAGTATCTGTGTCTATTCGCCCCGGTGTGTGCGCGAGTGTGAGTCAATTTAATACGCACACGAACGTGCTACATGATGGCGTATGCAAATTGCTGTGGGGCAGGTCGCAAAGTAGCATTATTTTCGCTGTTGCTGTTGCTGTTGCAAAGCCGTTCAAGAGCATGGCTGCAAATGCACTGGAAAAATTATTTCTAACTTAATAACTGAAGCTAACGCTTAATAACTGACTTATTAAAAATATCATTAAAAGGGAATTTTCTAAGGAATATTTTATACTTCTAGATTTTGATTTCCTAACTTTGTGTTTGGGATTTTCTAATAAATCCATAGGTTTTACCCACAAAATTTTTTTATCTAAAGGGTTTAAAATTTCTGTATTACCTAAAATCGTTGATATAATATTCTGGACTTTAAACTTTTAATTCGTAATAAGTAAGAAGAATTCTGGGAAAAATGAATTTATTTAAAAAAATAATCCCAAAAAAGTATCACATGCAACAGCGTCATCAGAGCCAAAAAAAATTTAGAATGAAAGCCAAATGAAGGAGCGATTGCCAAGAAATAGTATTTACAAAATGTATCTATTTATTGTTTACCGTAAACAATTTTCTTCGTATTTTATTTTGTAGAATGTGTTCGATTCTCATGCAAGTTTTTGGGTACAAGATTAATATATGCAACGCCACTCTTTTGCTCCTCTCTTGAGTGATCTAGAAAAGAGAGCAGCCTTCTTCATAACCAGGCACTCATACGCAAACGATCACTCAAGTTAAAGTTCTGTGCTCTTAAATCTACTGCTTGTTCCCAAAACAAAAATATGTATATTTTCTAGTCTAACATCTTAATAAACTGTGTATAAACATAAAAAAAACTTAAAAAATAAGCTATTTGCGATCACACAAGTATTCAAAATTTAACTGATACTTAAATTATGAACAAATTCTCTTGAGCCGCTATTGGGTATATTTTCTTGATCTCTTTGGCTGTGCCTACTTTTAACTCACTCAACAGCTCTTCGATCGCGTTTAGGTTTCTCTTGAGTGTATTGAACAAGAGCTCTTAACTCTTTAAAGAGGGTAGTTTTTTTAGAGATTGTTATAAAGAGAGAGAGAGAGAAAGAAATTCAGAGAGTGCTCAGCTGGTTCTGCTCTGAGATCTGCCAGCTGATCGCTGCTTCTGCCGACTGCGGCAGCGAAACGTGAACGTGACTCTTGGTTTTGTTTTATTTTTTGCTTTTCTTATTGTCTTTTTTTTCTTCTTTTGTTGCTGGTTTTCCTCGGCTCCTTTGTTCGTTGGATCGTTTGCCAGCCTCCCCCCCTGCCTTCCATCTTTGCAAACTTTTTTATTGCCTCTGCCTCAGTCTCTGCCTCGGCTGCTGCCGCTGCCGACTGAAGCTGATCTTTCGCTGTAGCATAGAGGCTTTTGCTTTTTGGTCTTATTTATCGTAGATTTCCTCATTTTACGCTTATTTGTTTTGAAATAAAATTAAACGACGCATGGCAGAAAAACACACAAGGGGCCAAGAAGAAAACCAAATGAGCCGCACAATTGCATTTCTCCGATCGATCATAAGGTATAGTCGCCACAAGCAAACAGTTAAAGCCAAATGCCTCTTAAATGTATGCCCACTTAACAAAAAAAAAGTAAACCACACTTAGCATAATTTATTTAAATTATAGTCGGTTGTAAATAACGTTTATCGAAATAATATTGTCGAAATAATAACAGAAATCGTTTTGGCTTTAAAATCCCTCGAAAGCCAAATTCAATTTTCCCATTTACAATTTCTGTTATACCTAAAACAGTTAATTTATTACAAAATGGCAAAAATTAAAGTCATTTTTAAAATTTCGCAAACAAAAAGGACAAAAAACCGGAGCGAATCCCAAGAGTTATGTTGATTGACATACATGTCGTATGCGCAATATGCGCATTGTCCATCCTAACGGCGTCATTTGTTTAGCTTAATTGCCGATAAATAATTGCAAAAGCGGAGTTCCAAACTAGCCCAAAAGCCGTGCGTCAACAAACTCAAGCAAAAGGCGAAAGAAAAACGAAGGAAATTCGCATTCGCACATCATTTTTCAGGCCCAGGCGACAGCTGCAAAAATAAGCAAAAAGAGAAAGAATAGGGCAACGGATTTGAAGCGTCGGCAGTGAAACCTTTTAGTCCCGATTCCATCTGTGTCATCTGGGGGCCGCGGCGGAAGTCAACCCCTTGAAAATGCACTGACAGAAATAATAGCGGGGAAGTGGGAAGAATTTTCCATCAAAACGATACTATATACACCCAAAAAAAATCAACATAGAACCTATACGATTGTTACATGAATTCTATACTCTTGAGTATTAAAAATTTCTTAATAAGATGCCTATTAATTTGATACTACGAAAGTATAAATTTTATACTCATCTGCACCAATATTTCAAATTAATTACTAACGCGACAAACAGAAAAGCACTAAATTCCAGCTAACGCGATATGTTATCGAATTTTCGATGTAGGTTCGTATAAAAATAATACTCAAAAATACACAATTGAAACTATAGAGTATAAAAACTAAACTTTGGAGTATACATTTGATATTTTTAAGTATAAAATTTATACTAAACTCGTTCTACTGCTTGAGTATACTTTTAAGACAACATGTAGAAAGGTTAAACTCTTGTTTTTTTTGTTTTGGTGTAGGAGTTTCCTTAGAAACTGGAACCATAGATGTTTAATTCGGCAAGAAATATTTTCATAATAAAATATTGATTTGAATTGAGACTGAACTGTAATAAAATAATTAAGGCACTCAAAGAAATATTCAAAAAAAAATATTTTCAATACAATTTTCCTAAAAATATCAATAAAAACGATTTAACTTAAGTGCAAGTAGGCTTTAAGCAAAAACCCCATTTTCATCCCAGTGTATCGGTCTGGCACTTATCCCTTCTCCATGGCCGATCAACCGCAAGTTACAAATGTCAAATGTTGTTTTTGTCAAAGGACCTTTCAGTGTGCCTTCGTGCCTGATGGGCGAAGTCTCGAAGGAAGGTGCGGTGACGCAACAGTTCTATTATTCGGGTTGAAAACCGTCAAAAAATATCTACGCACTTCTTCGGCTGTGATCTGAAGCCCCTCGTGACAGTGAGTGACGTTGATGACGCATCAGGGCAGGGAGCTGCAACATTCGCATATGCAAACGGTTGGCAAACGGGGTTTCGAGATCCATTCATCAAGCTCCGCTTTTGGCCAGCTGCAGGACTCGAACCCCCCGGCCATTAGCCATCAATGCCATCATTTGTTATTGTTCGACTGAAGCCCCCGTGCATGGTCAAGGAAAAGGGGTTGTCTCGCAGGGCAAGAGCTAAATGGCTCATCCTGCCACCCTCTCTAGACCTTCTGGTGTCAGCATTATGAATCCTAGACCACATCCGTATCAAATCAATGAAGTCAAGACACGCTTCTTCTCGTTACCGATACTATCACAAATAATCGCAAACCGCAATTTAATATTTGCCTTTGATATTGGAGAATTAATTTTGAATTTGTTCGAAAGATAAATTCGAGTAATTAAATGTTAAAAATTTATCACTTATCAGTTTTGCATTTCCTGATTGGAATTTTGAATTTCGTCTTTCTTACCATTAAGTATATTTTGAGTGTGAAGTTCATCAAGAGTGGATTCGACAGCTGCAAAGTTGTTGAGGGTGTAGAATTGGAAGCCATACACGTCAATATTGGCCTCCATAACTTTGCGAATAATATTTACGTTGACGCGAATAAAGAAATCTCTAACTCGATGGGGACCTCTAGTTTCTTGATTATGCTCCCATTCAAGCTCGTAGCGCAGATGATCTGGGAGTTTGGCTCCGGTTAACTCCTCCACCCTCTTGTAGGTATCGAAGTCCGTGTGTATCATAATTCCCACCAAGATCGGAGTTTCAGCCATGTATCTATCAGACCGGATGCGTTTCACAAAGTTGATGATGGCCTCCGGGCGGTAGCACACCTGTGTGATGATGCCAGTGGCTTGGTTTTCTATCTATTAAATAGAGAATTAGTTAAATACATTTACTATTTAGTAAAATACATTCTGGGCGTAACGAACGCTGTTAGGTGAGCTACCAACCTTGTCTTTCAAAATATTTATGTGGGTTTCTATATCCGAAAATCCTTTGCCTGTATAATACCCCTCTGGGTGTCCAGCCACGAAAACAGAAATAAAATCTGGAAAGAAAGATTCGCATTAGAAAGTAAATATACACATATATATGTATATATAGGAATGCATATAGTTGTATTCCAGAACATTAACTGTGATTAATTTACTAACGCTTTGCAGTGTTTTGCATTAAAAAATTATATTTTAGTTTTCTGTGTGACTGTTCACAGCAAGCGAGAACTCTGACGTCGGAGGCTTGACAATGAGATAAGCTACATTTTCTAGCTGGGATGAAATCACGACCGCCCGATCGTATCGAAATCTGTAGCTCCAAGCCAAGGGCTCTACGAGTTTTTTGCGTCTTTAGGTGTTGTATATAGCAAAGCAAATCTAACAAAAATCGATTAGTAGTAAATATTTATACGTTCGTAATTATAAGTAAAAAGCACAGATATAAGTTTAGAGCACAGATAAGGGCTAGCTATGTATGTGAAAGGCCTAATGTCTGGCAACCCTCGAGGGCCCTGCGTAAGCCACGTTGGCCACACTAATGCTCTTACCGCGATCAGATTTTTTCGCCCTTTTGAGAATTGGCATGCTATTTTTATATGGCTGTCCCTGGTCTACCGCATCGCCCCGCAAGGCTAGCATATTGCTGAAGTTTAGGGCCAGGAACGCATCCAGCCGTTTTTCGGTCAAATCATAGGCGGTTAAGTGCGGTATCACGTGGATGCGTGGGGCAAGGTGCTTGGCCAGCACGAGGCTGTCCGCCTCCTCTATGGGTTGATCCCTGTAGCGCCTTCCCAGCCAGGCAATGCTGACGAAAATGGGCAGCACTGGCATGAAGTGGTAAAAGTCCAGCCGCACAGGTCTCTCCTTAGTTCCGGCCAATATCTCGATACCGTAGTAGAAGCGCCGTTGTGCCTGCAGTTCGCGAAGAGTCGCGTCCATCCGTGGGCTCCCAAATGGTGTCTGATTCTCGACAAAGCCCACGTTAGGCTCGTACGTGGAGATGTGGGGGGGACCGCCCCAGCGCGGAAGGGCCACACTGGTAGGTTCGTTGTGATGCATTGATACAGATGATGCTAGCGCGTTGGCAGATCGTCGAAAACTGCCAGCTCCCGCTATCTGGCAGTCGCTGTATCAGCGATCGGCGTTCCCCGATCTGCCTTAACGAATCTAACTCGACACGCTCCCGAGACGTCTATGCGAGATTAGAACGGCTTGCTCATGATACAATAATACAAGGTAGTTTCATCATCTTTGACGGGGACGATAAATTTTTCGACTTTACGCTTCGCTCTCAGGGAGTCAAGCAAAAAAGCACTGTTAAATATTATAATAAGAAATATAATGGAAGAGGAAGAATAAGAAATATTTGCTCCTCATTAGTATTCAAGGGGCTTACCGTTTGCTGAGAGCTAGAGCCCGTTGTGAATTATAGGGCAAAGCACGCTGATTTAGCTCATGATACAAGTTTATAAGATAGTCTCATTAGCTTTCTCTCTCTTTCTCTCTTTCCGCTATCAGAGAAACATGCTAAAAGGTTAAAGTACTCTCAAAAATTTTGTCCTCAAAAGGTGGCAACTCTGTCGATGGGACTACCTTATTTAAGTGCATCATGGGCTTGCCTGAGAGAGCAAAGCTTGGATTGTCCGTCAGAGCTGATAACTCCTTTGTTCACACAAGAATAACTAAATATATAATAATACAAATTTAAATATATATATACATTTATTTCCGTTGTCACAAAGCTGTAACTTATATTAATATAAATAGTGTTGAATTTATCCCATAATCTGATTAAGATTTTATTGAATGTTTGCGTTTAATATTATCAAAAGTTCAATTATATGTTTGGTGAAAGGGGTCGTAGCCAATCCCTATTTCTATATATAATTATTAAGAATTTAAGATAAGAATACTTTTACAATTTTGATATAATTTTGATTTTTCAAGATATCCTATTAAGGACCCTGTATAAGATTTAGGTCTCGGAGTTCCTTGAGAATACCTTCAATATGTTCGAACTTGTTGAGGGTGAAGAAGACGATGCCCCAGATGTCTTCACAGGCGGCCAGGATATCGCAAATAATACGGACGTTGATGCGAACGAAAAATTTTCTAATCAGATCTGGGTCCTTGTTGGGTTCAGCGGTAAGTTGACACTGTAGTTGTTCAAGTTCCTCGAGCAAATCGGGCGGCAGGTAGACCCCGGCCTTCTTCTCCATCTTCTTGTAAGAGAGGTGTGTGTCGTGAGCCATGATTCCGATCAAGATGGGAACCGTAATTCCCGCTGCCCGACAATCTTTCACGAACTGGACGATGCGCTCCGGCCGGTAGCATGCCTGGGTGACGATGCAATCCGCTCCGGCATCGACCTAAAAACGAAAATCTGGTTATTATAACCTTAAAACCCAATGGTGTTAAACAAACCCACCTTCGCTTTCAGGAACCTCATGTTCCTCTCGAAATCTGCAGGACCCCGATCGAGGCTAGTGTAACCCTCTGGAAATCCAGCAACGGTGACTGATATTTTATCTGGGAAGAAAGAGTACAGCTAGGAAAAAAAGGTCGGAAAATCCCTTGCCTCTGCACTTACGATTCTTGTTGGGTGTACGATGTTTGTGTGTTCATAAGTTGTGAGTAGCTAAAATACGCAAAACCTTTTGTAAAACTAAAGTGTTCAATCGGTGTACGGTAAGGTTATTTTCTTTAGGTCCTGCACCCGAAGGGGCTTCACTTACCGCCTAGACAGGACTTCGCCTGTTCGACAAAGGTCTTGGCAAGCATGATTTCCTGGTCGGGGTCCACATCATCGCCCCGCAAGGCCATCACATTCTTGAAGCCTATGGCCAGGAACTCCTTAAACCGCTCACTGGACATTCGGTAGGCGGTGATGTGCGGTATCGCGGGGATTTTTTGGGATAGATGCTTGCACAGCATGAGGCTGTCCACCTCGCTAATGGGCTCCACATCCCAGTAGCGCAGCGAGTGCCACACTACGCTCACGAAGATGGGTAGCACCGGGAGGAAGCGGTTAAAGTCCAGGGTCACGGGATTCTGGCGGGTTCGGGCCAGTATCTCAATGCCATAGAAGAGGCGTTTCTGGGCCTGATGTGCGACGGCTAGTGGTCCGACTCGACGCTCGGCACTTCCGTCCTGGCCAGGGGCAAATGTCACATTTGGTGTGTACGGGGTGGGGCAGCGGCAATTGACGCCTGGGAGCATTCGAAGCCCTCCTAAGCTGGCAGATCGACGAAAACTACCAGCTCCGGCCATGTGGTAGCCGCCTTATCACCAACGAATCCAGCTGGACACGCTCCCGGGATGTCTGTTCGGAACTAGAACGAAGCTTGGAACCCTCTCCCAAAGAAATAATTTTTATGGAATAGGCGAAGTATTGATTAACATTTCAAGGGATTTTTATGTACTAAAGTTTCGTTGGACAAGTAAGCCGAAATATACATATTGGAATTAATTCAAATTACTCTAAATAAATAACATAAATTTAGATTTAATGGGAACCTAAGATGTAGTTGGTAATTTTTTGAATAAAAATGTCTCCTGTTGGATATGCGTGGGAACTGTGGCTGGACTTTAGTCAACCCTTTCCCGATGGCAACATTCCATCCAATTAATGATTTCATGCAGCTGCACTGGAGGGACCTTCAAATGTTTCCCTCGAAAGGGAGGGGACCTTAAAATTAGTTCGGCTTCAGTCAATGTGCCTGCCATGTGCACAGTCTTATGTTTAAAAATATATATATGTGGGAGTGCCTTGGAACCTGTTTTTAGTTCTGTCGGAAGGCCGTTCTATATTTAAATCTCCGGCGCAGCAGGCCATGGAGACGGTATTAGGGGAGATCGCTCCATTTAGGTCTATAATACTTAGGGCACACATAAAAGTGACAGCGAAAATATGTTGGAAATCATTTCGTTTTTAACAAAGTGAAATATTAAAATAACTTAAGTTTACCAAATGCAACGACAAGTATTTGGGAATTGATGAAATGATTCCAGATCCCAAATGGGAATGACAAAGAAAATATGTTTAATATGTCAGAGTTCTTTTATTTAAAAGAAATTATAAACAGATAATAATAATACCTTCAGTAAATATATGTTAGTAAATCTACGGGTTTTTGTACCTGGAGAATGAAGTCCTTAATTTCTGGGTGTAAGACTTTATTCATTGTATTCAAAAGGAGAACCTCCTTGACATGGCTCTGTTAAATATCTATCATAAAGTTCAAAGGACCATGAGGTCAATACCCTGAACACAGCAAGTACTCTTCTCGCTTGAGTGAAAACTGAACCAACTGAATCCAAGTAAGTCTCCGAAAAGATCCTTCGCAGTTACGCCACACAAAAGGTCTTTTGGAAAATACCTCAATCAAGGTGTAGAGTGAGAGGATTACCCCAGGACTTGATTTGTTGCCCTGCAAGGATTAGGGGAAATTACATTGTACCGCCCCGTGCAGCGGTCTTCGATCTTAACGCCTGATTGAAGGACCTCCTCCAAATTAGCTAAGCTGGTCCGCATTCACCATAGATTGAGGATGGGTCACCTGCTGCGAGGTTGGCGAAGGGTTCCCTGCTTTATTACTGCCATATTTTTTATAAAAAGCACTGATGGATTAAATTACTGCGTGGCAAGTAGACGCGAGATGGGAAATCTTTGATGAAATGCGTCTGCCCAGGGCAGGGAAATGGGAATGAAACAGCGTCTCGGGGCACACGCATGAAGATACATTTTCTTGGTTACTTTTTTTTGTTGCTTCATGTGCCTGGGCTGGGCTCCTGCCGCACATCCATAAGATACTTTGGCTCTGTTGAAATTAAAAAATTCCACCGAGAGCTGGGAAATTATATTGCGGTGGCGGTGGCGTTGGAGAAGAGTGGAAAAATGTAATAAAGACATGAGTTCTGAAATTATTAAGATGATTATATGGTGGCAGGAACCACTCGAGTGGAGGCGGCGGCGGCAACGGCACCGCCACGATTTCGTAATCAGTCTGAGATGCGAAGGACACTCGCAGGTGAATCGTTTAAACACTTTCGACATGAAAAGCTTTTTTCCAGAGCTATTGAACTTTAGGTGCTTTCCCTGGGAGTTGTCAGAAATGGGATTATTTACAAATAAGCACAAGCTGCTACCGAAATAAATGAAGGCAATGAGCTGGCAAAGAATGTGAAAAAAAGAAACATGTGCCAAAATTTTAATTGTTTCTTAGAAATTAATTAAATTAAAACAAAGGGAAACAAACGTGATGAGTGTGTAAAAAAAGCTAATTTTGTAACACACTTATTTTTCAATTAATAACTAAGATGTATTTTATATTAAATTATGCATTACGAAGAAAATATAATTATTCTATTGAAGTAGTGAAATAAAAGGTTGATCTTTAAATTCAGTAAACACTCATGTGGAATAGTAACCAATTATTTTATTTATATTTATTTCGGAATCTTAATTGTTAAATCATATTTTTATATATATTATGCTTAAGGAAAAACATAAAGCAAATTGAATGAAACCATTTGTAATCATCTCTAACAATTATATCACATATTTCCCTTTTATATATATAAGTATAAATAATTAACTGAAGTTTTAGCCTTGAAACCTATATGCACACTTGAGGATTACCTAGTACATATACTTATGTACCCAAGTACATACGATTGCCGTATGTAAGGATTCGAGGACGCATGGAATTTTCCATAGCATTTGCAACCGCTGCTGCTCACCGCTGCTGTGAATCATCCTTTCGGGGGTTGAAACACTGTCGATTTTGGGGGATGCATCTCGGGATCAGAGCATCGGTCGGTCGCACCACCAATTTTATTCCATTTCACTCCACTACGCTTTACCTATCGCGCGGAGCGGAATTTATCGCTTGTTGCTAAGCGGGACAAAAGGCGCAGGACACTCATAACTGGGTGAGTGGGCTGGCCGGGTTCCCACTGACTCACTGACTGAATGCCACAATGGATGGATGGATGGATGAATAAGTGAAGCCAAAGGCCTGGGCTCTGGCTCTGGCCTCACACGGGGGTTGTTTCGCCCACCGACGCCCGCTGGAATCGCATCATTATAATAGATGCACGGAGAATAAATTTTAAAAATTAAATTTAGCTTATAAAAATACCTGGGGTTTTTTAATTAATCAAAACAAGGTTCCAAACTATGCAATTCGGTATATGACCAAATTATTTAGAATTTTTTTAGGCACAATTTTAAATGATTTCACACCACAACATTGTCATTGCTTTAATATATTTTATTTATTATTCTTAATTATTTACATACAATTATTTTTATAGTTTTGATAAGGGAGCTCTTTTTTTTAAGTTTATTTTGTAAAGAAAGTGAAAAGTATAATTAAAAACAAACAAAATGTAGGGCTTAATATTAATATATTGAGGATCATAGCAATTCTCTTTAGAAATAATACAAATACTTGATTCTCTATATACTATATTAATTATTATCATGATCATATATATTTTCCTCTGTGTAAAATCTGTTTAGGGCAGCGAGTGAGTGACGGAAGCCGGCTGCCGCAGTTGGTTTCAGATATTTTCAGTTGGCTTCGGATGGGTGGCGCAGCAACCCCTGATAGCATATAGCATATACAGAGTATAGCATATAGCACTGCGTATAGCACATCCTGCAGCGAAGGACATCGGGCCACCTTTGTGCGTTTCGGTTGCAAATCTTTTGGAAATTGCGTCATCGCCGTGCGGCGAACGTGGCAGGCACGCAGCAGTTCCCATTCCCCAGTCCTCCATCCTCCCAGAAATCCCCTGCAATCTCGTATGAGTTACTGACATAATTAGGACTTAACTGGAAGTCACGCGCAGCGCATTCGTAATCCGAGTCCTGCCGCTGGGAAGGACCGATACGTACGTATGTTCTATATGGGATTCAAGGTCACATTTCCATTTCCATTTCCAGCTGCGGTCGAGTGAGCCGTCAGCGATTCGATTTCATCTCATTTGGCAGTCCTCGGCAGCTGCCCTTAACCCATTTGGATCGTTCATTTGAAGAGATTACTGTAGGTCCACTGCCGGACAACGTGTCTGGATTCCAGATACCGCATTTCGGGAATTAAATAAGGAAGTCATAAAGGAAACATACAAGATAAAATATACATTATAGGTTAATCAATTTGGAAGATACTGGGGCTAAGATTTGGAATTTGCTTTCTTAAAAGCACATATTTTTGGGATTTAATAAGGGATATAACGGGAAGAGATATGTTATCTATTTTACTAAATAAATTTATAAGATTTTTATTATAACATTTTAATTAAACAGGATTAATTTATGGATTTATTTGGCATTTATAAAATTGTACAATACAATTAATATTAAATTGCTTCAATCTCAAAAGCATGTTTTAATTCGAAGCGATTTATATTTTGGGCCTTTTCAGATTAAATTTTTTTTTTTTTTTTGTTAAAATTGTATTATATTATTTTTGTTTGTAGTGTTCTAGGTTAAAATCGATTTACGGCTTTCATTATTACCTTTTTTTATTATTATAGTGCCAGACTCGTTCACACCTTTGTTTATTCAAAACCAAATTGTAATTAATTTAATAACCAAAATAACATTTTGTTGATTACATATTTCTCGTTTACAAACATTGTTTGCCGCGCCATATACATATATTTAATTTCACATTCACGGCCAAGACCACGGGTTCTCCGGATGCCTAAGTCATGCCTAAATGGGCGGGGGGGAATGGGTGTTGCCGGAGTCCTGAAAGGAAAACAGGACTCACAATGGGAAAAGCAAGTCAGCAGGCCTGCACACACACATGCACACACGCACCAAACTAAAATATGTGTAATTTAATTATGGGCCTGCCAACGGCGGCGTCAGCGGCGACGTCGACGTCGCAGTCAACGCGTGCGGCGGGTGGCAAATTGCCAAAAAAAGGAATATAAATAAAAAAATCAAGGAGAAAGTAAGATAAAACGAGGGAGTCCAGTATCGACGAAGAAATACCTAAAAACTTTAAAAACTTTCGTACTCTTAGAAGTTTCTGGATTTTTAATAAAAAAAAATATTTTTTATATATTTTTATCTTTATTTTAAGGATAAGGACAAGCCTAAGGATAAGGCTAAGTTTATAACTTTAATAACTCGCAGCTTGTTAGCTCTAAAAATATATTTGTACCTAAGAAATGTTAAAATCCCAAAAGGAGATTTTGTTAAACCGAAAATCAAATATTTCGAATGCCTAAAAATATTATATATTATATATTATATATTATATATAGCCAATTCATTATAACATGTATTAACCTTTAATGGTTAGTATTTCCTTCTAAAGTTTATATTCTTGTAGAAATTCCGAAAACTCTAACATAATATATCGATAAGTCTGCCTATTATACAAACTTCTCCGGGAATCCAATATACCCAAAGTACCGGGTATAAACACAGTGTTGTAGGAAAAAGGGGGAAGGCGAGTGAACGCATATCCTGCTGCTCAAAAGTCCTGCCCTTCTCGCCGATTTTCCTACGCTTTCTGCGCCTTTTGTTGCCTTGTTTTTCGGTCCCATTCCCCCATTTGTTATTTTGACTCAAGCTGTGCACATTTTCGGTTTGATTATCGAACACAATATTTTTTCCGCTTTCCTTGTTGGCCATAATTGACGATTGCGCCATGAGTCGCCACAATTTCCCAACCCCGCACCCCTCTCCTCTTTCCGCCCACATCGACATCCTATTTCGCATCCTCTGGGCCAGGCTTTCCCTTTTAATGAAATTTTTCCCTGCGCTGGTCGAGTAAACACATTAAACAGATTTCAATTTTTTAATATTCCAGCTTTCATTGGGTGGTATGTCGTTTTTTTCTTCTCTCTCTCTTTTATTTTTTTGGGGGGCGGTGGTAGGTCGGGGTCGTAGAAATTAATTTGTAATGCGGAAATTGTAAAAGGCGAAAAAGATCTGAAAATTATGTTGTAATTTGGAGCGGCGACGCGAATTTGATTGAAATATTACTTGAACTGCCATTAAACTCGATAAAGGCAACATGGATGGTGGGTTTGGGTTTAATGTGGACGAGATTTTCGCGTAATATTTAAGCAATGGGAATTTTCAAGCTTTAATATTAGGAAGGGCAGTCTTCTGATAATTTTGGAGCTTGTTATGAACCTAAAATTAATATTTTGGGTTCCCAGATATGGTTCTTGCTGAAATATTTAATTTATTATTTCACAGATCGCTATGGCTGCAGCTGCCTCTCGGCAAAATATACAATAATAACCCCATTGTCTTCGCTTTGGGGGTATAAAAACTGAAATCTTTAAACGAATCAAGTAATCTATTCATCCATGTGAAGATGTTTGGCACTCGGAGATACAAATTATTGATACGATTCAAGTTGCTGTCGTCGATTATTGCCACACATTCGAGGCGGGTTGAAGGTAACACTAACACAGACAATAGATCGCGACGCCGCCCAAAAATGGAAGATTCGGGCATTAATAACAGCAATAAAAAGAGTCGTAAAAGAGCGGCAGTAACCGTTAAAGCCAGAGAAACCCGTTAAGAGCACGAGCACAGCGCAACACCCACACGCCGAATATGTAAAAACGGAGCTAATGCCATGCACAAAGCCAAAGCCAAAGCCAGAGCCACAGCCAAAAATAATAAACCGTAGAGGAGCCACAAATATTGATAGTACAATGGGGCAGCGCAGCCCATAAATGGTGTCCAACACACAGACAGGCCTCAGAAAAAACCTCACAGAAACCTCACAATCTCGTATCGCATATAGGCTCTTTTATGGCCCGTTCGGTTCGTGAGTTTCTTCGGAGCTATTGATTTGCGACGGACGGATGGTGCTAAGGTGTACCCCGAGTTATAAGGAAGCCGCGTGAAATGCGCTTATTGTCACGGTCATGTTTTCACCAGAGTCTGCATCTATCTGAGGTTTCCTCCTTCAATTTAATTGGCTTTGAAGAGGTGTTGAGTTTCTGCAACATATTGAAGTTGTTTCTAGTTTATTATAAAATGTTGTATAATTTTTTAGTACAACTATATTGCAATCCTTACGGTATTATTTACACCAAGCTATTTGCTTTTATAGGCCTTCGCTTAAATTAACCATTTTCTAATGGTTGTCAAACTAATAAACTTTCCCGAAACTAAGCTCAAATAAATGCTCATAATTTGCCGGACTGAAATCAGATATATCCTGGGTCCCTGAGCTTATATTTATGGGTCGTAAAACCCAATTAGCATGCAATATTTTGCGCCTTTATATCCGTCCCTCTGGGCACCATTCCTGCCTCGATGATGGCCGGAGTAGTTCCAATGTGTATGTTGATCTAGCCGTGTAATGGCAAACACCTTGCGCCACAGAGTCAAACTGTCAGCCTGTTGTTACCCTCAAAGCAAAGGTATCGGCTCCAGGTTTATATTATATATACATAGGCCTGGGTACCTATATGTACATATCGGTTATTTGTATGCACGAAATGTCTATTGTTTCTATTTGTTGATTTTTCTTTCTACGGCCTGCATACATTTTGAGGTTTGCTTTCTATACACACACAGGGAAGCCTCCCAAAAATGGTATTTACATCAAAATATGAAGGAATTATATAACAAATATATATTATTTTTTACAAATAGCTCAACTTCTTTATTTAAAATAAATGTATGTATTTTTTTGTTTAATGAAAAAGAAAGAGTTTAATTTTTAGAAGAATAAAAAAGATAGCTAAGTATCTTTAGAAGTTGTCTTCGTTTCCAGTTATGGTTTTTTTTATTTAATCAAGTTTGCTGTTTGAAATGTTAAATGTTTTATGGATTTACAGTCCCAAAATGAGTGTAGTAATTTTTATATAATTTTATTTTTTACTTTCACCTCAAAAATGACATTTTCAGACTATGATTTATGACAAATGCTAAGCCCCTTTAGGCAGTTTCCACTGTAATATGCTTCTCTCCCAGTTTAGGGCCACTTAGAGGCGACTGGCAAACTGACTGACTGACGGACTGACGCGCCGAGTGGATGGATGACTGACTGATTGCATGACGAACTAACGAAACTAACGAATCGGCGGTCCAACCGATGCCAAACACTCAAAACAACAAAAAATACACATATAAATACACAAACACACATGAGTGTATAGTGTGTGTGGACACTCAAAAACAACAAGACGAGAACAGGAGACCTCTTAGAAGGCTGGCAGCATAGAAGAAGCAGAAGCAGGAGAAGAAGCACAATAATGGGCTCGAGACCCCGGACCTAAGTTTGCTTTGCCTTTTTCACTTTTGATATTTTGACATTTTCATTTGACAGCTGATTGAAGGGCCCCCAAAACCAACAACAACAAGAACAGCAACAACAACGTCGGCCGAAACAGAAACAAAAACAACAACGTTGGTGTGATTCGATTTCGATCGATGTTGTGGCGACACTGGCGTAGAAAAGAGATGGATAGATGATGATGAACAGACAGGTACACTAAGGGAAATAGTTTTAACCTATGATTTAATGAAGTATTTATACATTTTTAGTATTTTAAAAGGATTGAAAGGTGGCTAGATCAACGCGGCTATTGATGATGCTCAGAGACTTACATGTATATAATTTTCTCCTTTATTTAAATTAGATTTGTAACTTTAAGGTAAAACTGATTTGTAGTTATAAACCATAATTTAATATATCAAAAGAATATATTGTTAAAACCGAATAATGCCATTAACAAAATATTTAAATTCTTTGATCAAAAATTCTTTTAGTTCGCTTTAATTTAAAACATAAAATAATGTTTCAGTGGATCAACTGGGTACAAATGATAGCGATAGCTTGTTGTCAGGTCGAATAGTGCTCACGCTCATGTGGTGCCGTGGTGTCAAGTGCCCAAACACAGTGGGGCAAACAATATAAAAATACATATACATATGTAAGGAAGAAATGGAAAAAAAGCTTTTAATAACTTTTCCTCGGCTTTTGTCCAATAGTATGTCTCAATACTATTTCAAACTCTAAAGTTCCGGTATTAATTTATGGTTTAAATATGCTTTGACGAATTATTTATGAAAATTTTAGACATTTTTTTTTAGACATTTGCCAACTCCTTCGATCATTTATGAAATTCGTTTAAAATAAAATAAAATTTGCAGTGGGGCAAACAATATTAAAATATATGTAAGGAAGAAATGGAAAAAAAGCTTTCATTAACTTTTCCTCGGCTTTTGTCCAATAGTATTTTTCAATACTATTTCAAACTCTAAGGTTCCGGTATTAATTTATGGTTTAAATATGCTTTGATCAATTATTTTTGACAATTTTTGTTAAGAAACTCTCAAGATAGACATTTACCAACTCCATCAATCATTTATTAAATTCGTTTAAAATAAATTAAGATTGGTTTTACCCACTGTGCCGAGCCCTGTGGTTCGGTGCAAGGGACAGGAGAAGGAGGAGGAGGAGGAGTAGGTGCGTTGCGCATATGAATGTGTGACATGTTTGTCGAAAATGTTCAAAGTTGTTTGGCTCTTTCGGTTTGCTCTCGGTGCTGTTGTTGTCGCATTGCTCGCCTGATGGAAATGGAAATGGAAAAACGGGAGGAGGAGGAGGTGTGGGCACAGGCGGGACAGGGAAAGGGACAGGGACAGGGCAGGGGTAGGGTGAGCATTCGATTTGCCAGTGCAGGCCAAGTTGCGCCTAATGGCGTCGCGTGCGTTAACTTTTAGCGTCAAGTGTCATATACAGTGTGTGTGCGAGTGAGCCTACACTGGGAAACAATGTATAATTACTCTTAAATTATATATTGAGATCAAAATAATTTGTTTGTAGAAAGTAACTTACTAATGAATCATAAAAAATTAAAATTTATTTAATTTTCAACTGAAAACTAGTAATATAAGAGTTTTTTAAAGATCAAATGTATTTCTATTTAATTTGGGAATTTCCTTACTTACCCCTGCTTCAAAGATCCCCTTTTCTTTCGTTAAAAATTCTCAACTTTTTACCGAAACTTTTTGTTAATATACTACGATTGTTAATGTATTTTTCTCTCAGTGTCCCGAGTGTGTGTGTGTATTTTATGCTGTGTTTGCCTAACTGCACATGACAGTTGCTGAGCATTAGCCTGATCCAATTTGGCATTTCCCCTGCCCCGCCTAGCGTTCGCTCCCTGCCCTTTTCGTGGAGAGTGTCCATTGTGGCAGCGAAATGACCCGGAGCACTTGAGTGACACCTTTTTCGGGCTTGTGGCCCGGCCTTCTTTGCATTTAATTGCCCAAAACGAAGGCCCACATCCACACACGGCCAGCCACACATGCACACCTTTATGAGGGCCCTCCAAACGAGAGCTAATCGAAAGCGTTTTTACTTTCATTTCCTTCTCCAGTTCGGCCCATTTCGGTTGACATTAGTTGCAGGTAACCTTTAGTTCTCCACCGAACCAATTATGCTTCCCGTGCGAGGGGCTAACTATCCAATTAGGAGTGGAACGTCCAAGGCAATAATGAGCTGCTTTTTCTTGTGTGGAGACCCGTGGAAATAATACCATACAAAAAGTCAGTGGATCTTCATGTAAATAAGTCATTTTGGTAAACTATTCCAAAACTAATTATATAAACTAAGTAGGAAAGAAAAGTAGGGGAGATGACATCGTAAGGCATATTGGAAAATAATTATTGACTGTCTGGGTAATGGAAAATATTATTTAATAGTATTAACAGCACTTACTCTTCTAAAAACCCATCTTAAAATAAATAAAAGTAACTCAATGCTGATTAAACTAACTTGGCCCGCTTTCTCAGCTCTAATCCCAGCTGGCCATTGCTCAAATTGAAATACAAGCTGCAGAACTGCTGGAATTGTCGGTAAACAGTTGCGGAGCCAAATGAAGATTGACGAGGAACATGCACCGCCCACCAATTCAGATTCTTCACCAGCCAGCAGCCAGGAGCCAGCAGCTAGCAGCCATCATCCCGAAGACATTTTAATGTAATCCCGTAAGATAGAGACTCGAGTGCAGGGAACTGCAGCCGAAGGACACGTCGCTACACGGGACAAATTGCATTGCCATTTCCACGTTTCGCTCAAGCACCCCTGGCATCCCTACCGCCAGCCAACCCCAAGGATCACCTCGGCAACTGGGCTCTCTGTCCTTAAGTGCTCGAAAGCGCATAGTTCGCCAGCTTGTGTGGGTCTGCTGGGAGCATACTGGCAGGAGTAAGTGTAATCAACATGCAAGCCCAACAATGCCACACTTTAGAAAATAAAATATATTTTAAAAATCTTCATTACCTACCTTTATATATTTTATTATTGTTCAGATCCTAACCAAGAAGCTTCATCGGTGCTAATTTGACTCACCATCACCCTTGACATTTTTCGTGGTTATTTAGCAGCACTGAATTCGTACTTGGGAATTTTAGGAGCACTTCTGGCCATTAAAATGCCTTCCAAGTAATAATAAATTCATATATTTTGTTATTTTATTATTGTTCAGATCCTAGCCAAGAAGCTTTATCAGTACTTATTTGAATCACCATCACCCTTGACATTTTTCATGGTTATATAGCAGCGCTGAATTCGTACTTGGGAATTTTAGGAGCACTCCTTGCCATTAAAATAATAATAAACTCATCTATTTTCTTATTTTATTATTGTTCAGATCCTAACCAAGAAGCTTTATCAGTACTAATTTGAATCACCATCACCCTTGACATTTTTCGTGGTTATATAGCAGCGCTGAAATTGTACTTGGGAATTTTAAGAGCACTCCTTATCCTGTTTTCTGAGCCTCTACAATAATACTAAAAATCTACGGTTAACAAGGCATTTTCCCCACTAAAACCGGATAATACCTTTCCATATTTAGGAACATTAATGTTAACAGATTTTTTATATATATAATTTTCGTGAGTGCAGAGGGATGCCCTCACGTATGCGAACGGGGCGCCTGGAGTGGCGTTCAAAACGAATTTGCCACAGCACTTGAGCGCTCAACAGGACGAAGATGACGGGCAGGCCAGGGCATCGGGGATGAGGACATAAGGATGAGTGAGGACCAGGACCAGCCTCGACCATGTGAGGGGAATACAGAGTACCGAGTACCAAGTACTGAGTACAGTATAACCACGCAGCGCAGCGCAGCGAAAATAATGACGGCGAAAACAATTGCAACAGCGGTAAACAAGAACTCGCTCGACACGCTCTCGACACTTGAAGCGCCCAAGGAGCGAGGGGAGTCCTTCCCGGGTCCTTGGTACCTGGCCGGGCTGAAACATCCCGGTATCCGGAATATGGAATCCGGGAGAGAGCGGCACGCAATCACGAGCAGTGCAGACACACGGACATCGTTTGTTGTTGTGTAATAAGCATTAATGGGGTGCTCGCCGGGATTGCCGTTACCGTTGCCACGGCCGTTACCTATTCATCCCAAATGTTGTTTGTGTTTATCTGTCAACATGCAACGTCGTAGCCATCGCCATCGCCGTCGTCGCCATCACCATCATCGCTCCCTGCATGTTTGCGTTTGGCTGCTGCCGCTGCAGAAAAACAACTCGGATCGGATCGTTATTACCGTGGGAGGTGGTCCGCGAAAATGTGTGCAAAAATTGATTTTACTTAGATTAAAATAATCGTAGATAAACGGGGGAACAGTAGGGATGGATGTGGTACTAGAATGGGGATTAAAATTAAATTCAATACCACGAGATAGATTTTAGGGGTTGCACTTACTTATTGGGATTTCTTTAGAAATAATTAGAGTTAAACTTCAAAACTGATTATTATTCATGGGAAATTTAATAAACAAATTAATAAATTAAAGTATATTTTATTTTGAGAACTTCTTCCTTTTTTCTAGGATTTTTTATGTGCTTCTCACAGAATAAAAGCTTTGTAGAATTAATAAAGCCTTGCTACTTTATATTAAGTTAAATAAAAATCATTAAATTGAATAATTAAATGTTAAAGGAAAAAAAAAATTAAATAAAATGTAACTGCACTTCTGAAAGCACTAACTCTTTTTTATGCTAATATAAACGAAATACATTTTTCCCTTGGCTTAATGTCAAAATATTGCCGTTCTTATATTTTCTTTTCCCACTTTTTTCAAATACAAATAAACCAAAGTAACAGTAAACATTTCACACTAATACCTAGACAGGTTTTTGCATATTCCTCACTAAACCCACTGTGGCACCGCCATCATCATCAGCGCTTGCCACAGTCATCCCCGCCGAACCCATCAGCGATGATGATTTCCATGATGATGATGCCGCCGCCGCCGCCGCTGCCAACGACAGGGAGCGCGTGTGAGAAATCATCTTTTTAATTTTCACAATCAAATGTTTTTGTTATTATTTTTTCCACTCGACTACCGCATTTTCCGAGCCGAGCTGCAGGCAACGGATAGAGCGAGCAGCTGTCCAAAATTGAAACGGGGTGGATGGGATGGGATATGGGATCTGATGGGATGTGATGGGGTGTCTGCATGGGCCGAGGGGATGGGGCCTGCCACTCAGAGACTCGAGTTTTGTTTTGTGGTTTATTACACGCAAATAAATTACATTTATGTTTGTTTCCATTTCCATGCAGTCGCCGACAGCCTAGGGATGGGACTTTTATCCAATTTCCGGAGAGCAGGCAAACTCTGAAATATATAAATAAATAAATATAAAAGCCAAAACAAAGGTTAAACTCTGGAAATTTAACAAAGCTTTGTTTATTTTATGTAATAATATGTTCAAATAAAATGTATTGCTTTGTTAACAGCTTTAAGTTTATAAATTGGCTCAGTTTATGGAAGAAAGTATAAATAAAAGTGAATGCCATCTCTAACGGCTAGTTTGGCCAACATTTTCTTCGATTTTCAACTGTAATTTTTCCACTGCAATTTTCCCATACAATTTTCACCACCCCTCCGCTCTCCCCTCTCTCTTTCTCTAATCACCCCCTTTGGCATTGCGACGACTCTGGTCCCGGTCCCGCTTTTCGATTGCTGGCTGCTCTTTATTAATTTGATCATTTCATGATTGCCGTTGTTATTGCTGCTTTTGTTGTAATTAACCTTTTGTCTTTGTGTCTATGGATGGGTGTTGTTGTTGCTGTTGTTGTTGGTGTTCATTTTGGCCGAAGTTTTGGTCTATTTGTCGGACTCGAACCCGCACCCGAACCCGAACCCGAACTCGAACCCTCCTCTGTCATTGTGTGTTGGCAGCTCTGGTCAAAAGGTCCGTAGTCGGATCCCCAGCTCCCATCGGTCCATTGTCCCATATTCCCATTGTATTTAGTGACATCAGCACAACGCCGGGAATGGCACAAACCCAAACCCAAAGCCGGAGCCGGAGCATTCCCCTTCCTTGCTTTTGACCATTCCCTGCTGGCTTTGCCTCTTGGACTTGGACATTTGGGCATTTTCCAAACGCAAGAGTCGGATGCTCGGTTTCAGATGTTAATTATGCACTTGACATTTGACGAAGGCATGGCCCCGCCCCCGACTTTCATTATCCACGTACAACAAATTACTACATAACCATAACCCCTTGACCCTTAATTGCTCCTAGGGGGTGCCAGGTTGGAGTTACATTGTTAGCTGCGATTCGTTCCTGGTTCACCTTTAACCCTGTTAATGATGTAAAATATGGAAAAAATAGTTTTCAGTCGAATCAAGAGTGTTTTAAATATTTTAAAAAATTATAACCATGAATTATAACCATAAATAAAAGTATATTTTAATTTTATATTAAAGTAATATAAATATAATATGCTTAATATCTAAAAACTAACTTAAACCAATTTATTTTTAAGTTTATATATATTTCATGTATTATTTATATCCTTATATCTTCTTTTAAATTTTATTATTATTATTTATATATTTTTTCATACTAAAGCTGCTTTTCCTTGACTTAATTTATTTATTTATAAGCGCTTTTATTCCTTGTTCAACGCATTATATTCGTATATAAATTTACATTAACATTTTTTCGCATCATTTCACAGGCTGAACGGTAAACGGAGGGGGGCGGGGCGGGGCGAAAAAACATTAAAAGCCGAGAAAAACCAAATGAAACTCATTAAAATTTTACGAACTTGATGTTCGGAGCAGTTTTTCTCTTTTTATGGGTTCCGTATTTTCCTTTTTTGCCACAGCACTTTGCCTAATTTCATGGCCAAAAGCCTAAGAGGCGACAGAGACGTCAAGGACCAAAAAGACATTTGAAATTTTGATCACGTTACGCTTTTTTAATTGTTCCCCTGCGGCGCGCTCATTAAAAACGCCCGCCATCGTCCCTCGCCTTCCCTTCCCCATATTCCATATCTTTTCGTGGTAATTGGAGACCTCCAGAATTTTAGTTCCCCTCCAATCTGAAGAGTCTTGGGTTTCTTCATTTAAATTGAGCAGAAATTATTTTAAAGTTTTATTGACTTTCTTCTCAGACTCTCCTCCCTCCTTCAATTTCCCAGTAATTCGTGTGAGCAGATTTTTACGACAAAAACTCATCCCCCTGCAGCTGGATTTTGGGGCTGCCACGTCGGCAATTTCCAAATTAGCTTGCAGCAATTTAAATGTTGTAAAAAAATAAAAATAACATGACGAAAGACGAAAGACGACACCCAACATCCATCCAACACTCAGCGCAAGCTTTATGGCATTTGGCCTCGGGTTATTTGTCGAGTTAAACTCAAGACGATTAAGCTGTTTGAGGCCAAGCACCAGGACCGGGATCAGGCCCAGGACCAGTCATCTAATTATCCTTATTCGGATGGCCTATTAACCGGGATGAGTCGCTTTTAGCACCCACACAAGCCCATTAGCATTGCACGACCCATAAAAAGTTGGATACACCGAAGCATCCGCCTAATAGATGGCAGCCGTCGATGGTTGTTAATATCAATTTGTCAACTTGGCCCAGCAAAATCCGTATAAGTTTCTTAATTCATTTTGTGAAGTTTATGTATTGATCCCTTGAAGGAAAAACTTGATATTAAAAATTGATAAGAGCTTGTTTGTTGAGTAAAAAAATAACATTCAAAGCATACTCCATTTCTTGACGTTGAAATTAGAGTTTGAAAAGTTGTTGAATTTTTAAGGATTTCATTTGGAAAGAATTTAGATTTTGTAACACGGATACTGAGTCAAAAAGTAAATAAAAATAAGGGCGACATTTTATTAATAAGGAAATCCGGAGGTTAGAAATTTAAATCAACATCTTGCACATTCATAATTGATACCTGAAGTACAATATCTTAAAAGACACATTAATTATCTTCCCCATTTTAAAATAAATAAATAAACCAAAAGACGAATAACTCGCAAATCCTTCTACAGCAAAACCAAAGAGCGGAGAACGGCTTAATCTATAATCGATGACGGCACCATCTGCTGTACACTCCGACTAGGTATCTCATTATAATCTCCCCTGAATGCCCGACACACCTGTCCCCCTCCTAATAATCCTCGGCCTCGGCCGCACTGCTAATTAGCCATTTGCATATCAACTTGGGCCACAGATGTCCGGGGCCATAACATCAAAGTTAAGTGTCCCCGGGCGGGAAAAGAGGCCAACAGGCGACGACAAATCGAGACCGAGAGTTATGCACTACGCACGTGACTGGGCCAGGATCGCACTTGGCTCTGGCTCTGGCTCTGGCAGTAGTTCCTCGGACACGGAAGCGATTTATTAGATTTTCATTAAACAAACAAAGCGTCCGGCGCATTTAATTGCTTAATTTATTAATAACCAACCGAAGGAGCGGGACTTCAAGCAGCTGTCGCTACTTCTGCGAAAAAGCAATATGGTGTGGGGGAAAAAAGGGAGCCGGGCTCAAATTAGTTTTTCATCACGAAATTATGCCGGAGACGGAACGTCAATTTGGCACGCCCCGAAATGAGATTCGTCCGACACGAATACAAAGCCGAATGAGTACAATAATGAGGCAACAATGGGAGGTAGGGGCAGGGGATGGCACACTGAGCCGAAAAAATGTCATTAAAATTGGTAAATATACCCTCTATCTTAAGTGTTAAGTTTAAGTCTCATTTAACCGATTTGGTATACTAAACAGATCACTATTATCCCTCTATATGAAATTTATAATTGTAATAACTATAGGTTTTCCTTATGATTTCTTAACAGCTTGACCTTAAGGTCTCCTGGCTAAAATAAAGGATTTCAGTCACAATATAATGACTTTAAGAGTGAAACTCCAATCTATTTAGGCCTGATTTCTCCCTGTTTAGGAAGTGTTGTGCGTGGCAAGTCCTCTGGGTAAATTAACACTCTTTGATTAGCCCCGGCCCCGCCCAGTCCCCGAAAAAAACAAAAACGCTCTTATTACGTATACGCCATGTTGGCAGTCAATCAATGGACACTTGAGCACCGCCTCGCGCGCCCCCAAGGAAGTCGGATGCTGGCTGGCGTATGCTTCTATTGTACCTCCCCTCCTGCCACCTCTCCTGGTCCTGATCCTGCTCCTGCTACAGCTCCGGCTCCTGTTCCCATTGCTCCTGCTGCCGTTGTCAGGCCCAAGCGGAAAGTTACGCAATTTTTGCTTATTATTTTCATAATCAATATTCAATTTAGACGAAACACTTGCCAGTCAACGTGGCAGCCTCCTTCCCTGACAGAGGCACGGCTTCTCCTCATATTTCCTCGACGTTCGAAATGAGCTTCAAAGGATGTGGTGGGAAGGCGAAGGTGGAGGCGGATGAGACGGTGGCATGAGGACATCTAAGTGGCAGTGTGGCCTTTCTGATTGTGAATGGGAATAAATTCAAGGAGCTGGATGTATTTAAGCTATTTAAAATATTAAATAAATAAAGAAAATAAGAAATATATTAAAATGAGGATGGGTTACCTTTTGAAACACTTAAGTCTTTGCCTTTGATAAGAAAGGGTTCTTAAATAAATGAAATATTAAATTAAAATATTATTCATAAATTGTATGATTAATTTAGCACCGAAATGAAAAGGGAGCATATTTTATTCAACTTAAATTTTTACCACCATCGACCCACTGTTTCAGGACGGCAGTTTGCGTAAATTTCCCTGGAGGCAGACGCTCTTTTTCCAGGACAGCCCGACTGCCTGACTGACAGACAGGAGCTGAATCCACGCCAGAGACTGGGCTTGGAGGAGGCGGTGGCAACATTCTGCATTGAACTTATAATTAAACATGGAAAACGTGGAAAGTGTGGCAAGTGTTTGGGGGGCGATCGGGAAAACAATTGTTGGGGGTTGAGGCTGAGAATTAGTCAGCAGTCAAGAGTTGAGTGAGCGGCCAGAGGGGCACAAATTGAAAACGTTATTTTGCATTCGATTGAAGTACGCATAATCGGGAATTATATTCCACCCCCAAGGAGCCATCGCCAGCCCGGGCCTGGGCCGGAGATCATTTCATTTGCAGCTCCAAGGCATATTTTCTGCAATTCAGTGTGATATTTTGCTCATTTACACTTGGCTGCATACTCGATGATGTCCAGCACCCCCGGAGCCTGTCCCAGTAATTGACCAATGCAAGGAGCAAACACCAAGGACCAAGGACCAAGGGCCATGGCAACAGCAGAAGCAGGAAGGACCAGCCAGCATCATTGGCAGTGGACAACGGCCCCCAACGGAGTGCTTTCATCATTGAAGCTTATGAAACTTTTGATTGACGAAGCCAGCCAAATGAATGAAATGCGAGTGCACAGATACAAGGACAGATGTAGATAGCAATACATTTACACGGCAAGAAATGGGTAATAAATTGTAAGGAATTTTACTGAAAATCAAAATCATGAAATCACTGCTATATATTCCAGATACAAAAACAGAGCCATAAAATGGTTGCAATTTAATTCTTATAAATTGCATAAATCTTCCTAAAATTTATTTATGGATTCCCCATTTTTCCCTTCATTAACTTCAAGCACAATTTTGCTCAGTGCACAAAAATGGATACCAATGAGACGATGAGAGGACAGCAGCTGGCCGAGAGACATTCATTAGCATTAATAAACATTTTGTATGCTGCCAACTAGAGCACTGAGAGAAACCTCTGGGAACTCTGTTTATCAGGCTTTATTCTATCAAGCCAAATCGAGTGACATTTTCTGACACTGTTCCCTTGGCTTTCCTTCTCCCAATATGCCACAAAATGAATGAAATTTTATTAACTTGGCCCCCAACCACTGGACTTGATTAGAAATGCCCGATGGGAGCGGAGCTGAGCGAAGCTGGAAATGTGAAGCTGACAGAGCAGTAAAATTACTTTTTAACTCAAGGCCTGAATTCGAAACTTGAACTATACTGATAACCGACGACCGGCTGATAAATGATTCATGAGCTGCTGCTTTGTGCGTTTATTGCAGAAGTTGAATCATTATTGGCTTACTTACGAAGTTGGGGAATTGGATTTGATCTATAAACGCAAACGAGAGAGTTAGTCATGGGATGATGTCAACGATTATGAAAGGCCCAGGATGAGTAAACGTGATTTGGATTTGGAGGCAATAAATTGAGATTAAATGTAGGTAAGTTATAGCTCAAGATGTGGTTAAAATCAGGCTTTAGTCATTTACCAATTAGCATAATTTTTGCTGTATTGATAGCTTGATTAATATTTCAATTTATGCAAGTTTCATTGATACTTTTTATATAAGAAATAAAACAGAAGCTAATTACCAACATAAATTAGGTATTTTAGCCCTATAAATATGTACTCTTCCTTTATGTACTTGAACTTTCTTTCAGCGCCCTGGTAATCTCAATTTTTCAGAGCTCCCTAAGCTATGAAACATTATGATAAGTGTGTTTGCCAGTTGGAGGCAATGCATTAACCAATGCCAGCTGGCGGAAAAGCCCTGCTAACTGGCGTCACTCCTAATGGATAACTCCACTTTATCCGACCCGAACTTCGTTCGCGACGTCGGACTGTATCTAGCCCATTAAAAAAACAATGGCATAAATCTCATCCCAAAAAAAGGGAGAGCCGGCGCGCAGCGTCTTGAGTTTTTGTTTTCAATAAATTTTCGGGAAACGGCCCCGGACGCCCAAACAAATTCAACACCCGAACACAAGTGTAATTAATATTTCAGAGCTGAACATTTATCAAAGAAAAAACTAACCAAATTTTGGAAAGTTGCCTCCGTCCAAACAATTAATGGCACACTCTAACTTTTGAGGAGGCCCTCCGGCCAGTCAGCCAGTCAGCCCCAAAAGGCAAGACAATAAAAACCAACTCTCGGCTGGGATTGGGGGCGGGGATGGTCGTAAATGGAGGAGGCGTTGGCCCAAACCAAACCGGAGGAGGTGGAGGAGGAGGAGGCCCAAGACCCAGTCGAACCGCAGTCAAAGTCGAGCTGATAGACAATCGCGGTGCACCGCAAGCACGGTAGCCACTTGCACACCCAGTCTCCTCCCGAGTGCAGTCACCATATGTGGTGGAGACCCCTCGAAGCCCTCGGCTGTGATTAGTGCAGCAATCATAAACTGACCAAAGGGTGAGGCTTGCTTGCTCACCTGCGGTTGCCCCGATATTAAGTTCAGTTTTCGAGTGATTTACGAGGAGGTTCGAGCGGATTCGAGAGATGCAGAGCCAAGGAGATGGAGTGCCCTACAAGAGATGGTGTTAGGAAATTAATGTTATTTAATTTAAGGGAAATTTCCACGCTAGGAAGGAGGAATATATTTTTATAATGTTTTAAAATTAACATTATAGATCATATAAAGCCAGGTTTACTTTGCAGACTAAAATCTCTTTAAGTAATGTATGCAAATATTTTAAATTAAGTTCTTCATTTATATATCTACTGTATTTGCCTGTGGTCAAGCTTAAAAGCAAACAAGCCTCCGACAGAAACAGCACAATCACAAATCGAGACGGGTTCCTCCAGCAGATTGAAGAGATTTCCATGCCACTGCCCGTCGAAAAAACCCCAAGGGGTCCGCAATTATAGCAAAGACCAGACCAGACCAGACCAGACCGAAAGACCAACAGAAGAACCAATAACACATCAGTTTCATTTCGGTCAGCTGGTCATTTATCTGTCGGGGCCTCTAAAAACCCAGAAATCGAGAATCGAGAGCCGAGAATGGAGCGAGTCTGGCCTTTTGGCCCTGGCACTCGTACTCGCACTGGCACTGGCACTCGCACTCGTATATCTTTAATGGCATATTCATCAGTCATTCGTGATAAAATCGGTGAGCACTCACACCGGGACAAGTTCTTTTTGGACCGGGGTCTGAGTCTTGGGTTTCCAGCCAGCCACAGCCAGCCCCGAATTCGTCTTCACCTTCGACGGGCCAGCAAGACGCAGAGTCATTTAGTTAAGTGGCAGTTGATTGGAACCAGTCGGAGCCAGAGTCAGAGTCAGAGCCAGAGCCCTGGTGTCCCCCTTAAATCGCTGGCTTTTGTTGTGTTTGCTGCCCACGGATTTACACTCGGAGTTTAGCATAATAATTTTCGGTCCAGCCGATCGCTGAGCTCATACCCTGCCGCTGCAGCGTGTTTCCATCTATCGGCTGTGGCCCGAAATTGCTGTCATTAATGAGTTACAGATATTACACTTTTATAGCCGGCAGACACGCTTATCCACTCTAATCGTGTCTGTCTATTGATTCGTAGTCAGGTCTCAAGACAAGACCCGAGACCCAACCACTCTTCAGGCCCGACTCTTTCTCTCTTTCGGCTACTGTTTGTTAATGATGACTCTGGCCGTTGTTTCTTGTGTTTTTTCCGTTTTTTTTCATTTTTCTGATGGTGGTGCTGCAGCTATTGTTAAGTAAATGCCTTGCACCAAACTCGAAGTCATCGCGGAACAGTGGAATTAATTATGAAAGGAGAACAAATGAAAGCAGGGTTTGTTTGAAGAAAATTATAGAAAATATCGGTGTATATAAAAGAATATTAGAACCTACAAGTGAAGGCTTTAAGAAATTAATTTGATTCAATTATAGCAAAATTTCTACTCTATTATAATAGAGATATTTGTTCTCCATTTTGGTGTGAGTACTTTTGTATTAATTTTTTTTTTTGTCTCTAAGTAAGGAAAAAATACTTAAATATATATTTTTATATTTCGTTCTCAAAATGAGAATAGTATGTATTTGAGAACGCGGTTTCCCAATTTCGGGATGCCATATTTTCAAGTCTTAAGAGCGTTAGAGATTTTTAAAATAAATTATTTTAGGGAGATAACCTAATTCAACCTCGATATATCAGTTTACATATTAATAAGTATAGTTAAATTTTAATATAACGATAATATCTACATAGCAAATTACTTATATTTGTACAAAATACTTCCAACTAAATTATAGCAATAAGAAATCAATCAGAAGAGGTTCACAAGTTGTCCAAATGGATTAATATTTTTTTTTAAGTTTAGCTAAAACTTTTTCCAATATTGTTTAAATATTCAGGACTTATTCCATATATTTTATATTTCTACACTCTCCCTTTGGTTATCTTACCCACAGTACATCGTCATCGCCCCATCATCCTCATCATCATCCATCCACATCATCGTCGTCACCCGTCTTCGATATCGAGCCCGAACTCGAGCTCGAGCTCTCCAATCGTCAAGTCTTTAGCTCTTCAATCGATTTCGTGGCTACTGTTTTTTATTTTTCTTTCTAGTTCATCCAATTTTAAGTTTCGCTGTTGCTGTTGTGCCTTGCTGTGCTGTGTTGCCTGTTGTTTTCGCCTTGGGCCATCGCTTGTCTTCTAATAGGCTTCTGCCGCTGTGTGTTATTTTGTTGTTTTCTCGAACCGTCGTCTGACTTTCCGCCTGATTGATTTCCAGCTTATGGATCTAGTTACGGACATTGGTTCTTGGGCATTATCTACAATGTTGCTGCTGCTGCTGTGCCTCCTCGATGTTGCCGTCGTGGCTGATTCCTTTAAATTACTTTAATTGATGGCATGCCGGCAATTGCCCGACCAGGGATCAGCGGGATCAGAGGGAGCTGCGAGGGCAGTCGGACAGTGGAGCAGTCTCTGCAGTGCTCAGTCTTTAGTCTTCAGTCTTCAGTCTTCAGTCTCTCCAGTACCCTGACCAGAGCCCCGGCTCAATGATTTCTTTTCATCGCATCTCCGATCGCAGGCTGTCGTGCATGAAATCGGTCTTCGAAAAAGATCGGATCGTCGGATCGATGTGCTCCAATTTCGAGGCCCCATCTAATGCCGCTCGCTCTGCACAATTTCTTCCAATCTCTTCGGACTGAAAAAGCTGATTAAGTGATCTTGTCTAGTTGACTGATTTTTCTTTCTGATTCTGATTTTGCGCATTCTCTTTCTCCGATTTATTTTTGTTCGATCTGCATGAATTGACGCAAAGAAAGCTGGCATTATCATCGGTCAATTGGGCTTTATTGATTGGTAACTCCCAATTCGGGCCAAGTTGCATTTCTCCCGGTCATCTTCTGTGTGATTATAGGTTTTATAGGAATAATTTCAATAATAAATAAGAACTTCTCAAGCTAAATCCATCAAGGGTACCAATCAAATAATATGTAGAGCAAGGAAGCTGTTACAGACTTCCTTTTACAGTCTTCGACGATCATTAAAGTTTATTATTTATTTAATAAAAAGAATGAAACCTCATTAATAACAATTTTTAATGAGTTTCCTTCACAGGCGAATAATATTTCGTGGCGAATCTCTTTGTAAAGTTTCGGGAAACATCTCAAGTTCCCTTGGTCCAACTGGTTTTTTGTTATTTTTGTTAGGATCCTTTTGTTTATCGCTGTTATTTGTTATCCTGAAAGTGTTACCTTTTATTCATATGAGTGTTACCTTTGGCATAGTCAAAGTAGTTTTCCAGCTCATTACGCTCCGGCATTCGCCGGATTGAAGTCATCGCAGGGACTCAGTCACCAGCTGTCAATCTGACGAAGCCCAATACCAAGATCCTTGGTCATTTATGCTCCCTATAGGCGATAGTGTGTGTGTGGATATATATTGTGGTCGTAAATCAGGACCCCACATTGCTGACACCTTTTTGTCGACAAGTCGACAAGGCATAGCAAAAGTTAATAACATGTAGCCAACGGCAGGGCCACTTCTAATTTGTGCCAATGAAAGGGATAATAAAACTGGAAATGGAAGTGGGAATGGAACTGGAATCGGAAGGGGGATCGGCAGCGGGCTGCAGGACTTGTACCAACTGTACCACTCGGCAAGGACAATGGCAAAGGCACAGGCAAAGGCAAAGGCAGTGCGCATATTGAAACCGGAAATAGTCGAACCAAGTGCCTGGCAACCGACTGACGCACTGACACACATTTCGCAAACAAAGGACAAAGGCCACACACACACACAAACACACACACACTGGCACAAAGACACACTGGAAAAAGGAGTTGGGAATGCGGCGCATAAAAAAAGGGAATTGAGCAAAATAAAAAGCTCAAATAAAATGCTTTGTCCATTCGGCGGGCAGGGAACAAAGCCTAACTAACCGCCTGTGGCGGAACAACCACCCTTAATGGCGGAAGGACATGCAGGACAACCCAGATGCCGCCTGGCAACTGCTGCTGCTGCCGCTTCTCCTGCTAAAAAAAAGGAAGCATGAATAAGAAACTTCTAGACGAATGTCTGGGCTTCAAGGATACCTGGTACTTGTCTTGAAGAGAATACGTTGAGGAGAAGTAAGGATCTCGGTTGCAGTCCTGTTCCTATACCAGAATTTCTTGCTTATAGCTAAGAAAATATATGCTTAAAATATATAAATATAATAAGAAATTAACTCTTAAGATAAGATAAGTTAAAAGAGTTTATTTTATAAATCTAATAAGAAATTAACTCTTAAGATAAGATAAGTTAAATGAGCTTATTTTCTCTTAGCACATATACCCCTCTTTCTCCCCAAAATACCCCTTGATATAAAACGCACACACTGAAAGACCAAAGGAGCCGAAGCGAGAGATCATAATAATGGGAAATCTTGAAGCCAAGGATACGCGGCAGGATACCTGCCAAGTCCTGTTCCTGTTCCCCGTCTGCTCTCCTCTCCTCTCCGCTCCTCGGCTAAAAACCGGAATGCGTAAGGCGATTGCATCATAAATTCTGTTGATGCGGACGACCCTATATAAAGTGAATCATCCGGCGGAGCCGCTTGGAATGCGTGGAAAGCAAAGGAGGGAATGCCCAAAGAAAATAAATAAAAATTAACCCATTTGCATATTATTCAGTGAGCGGGTGCGAAAGGACTCAACGTCGGCTGACAGTCCGGGTTAAGTTAAGATCCCAAAGATTTTCTGAAAGCGTCCAGAGGTAAAGATATACAAAAAAGCAGAAAGGATTCGCAAACAAAAGAAGGGAGTGACAGGCACACATTTAAGGTTCCAGTGGTGGATCCTAGCCGAAGTTATTTGTTCTTTTTGTTTTTCGGTAAAAGATCTTAGAACTTTTATTATAAGAAAAAAATATCTTAGATAAGCTAGAAAGCAAACTAAACCTTGTAGGACTAGCTTAACTTTTATCGCTTTAACTTTTAATTTTTTGTTTAATTTAAAATATATTCTTTGTAATAAAAACAAAAGCCAGAATCCTAGTAAAATCAACAATGCCCGGAACGTCTCTTCATCTCGGACTGCCCGGCTTATCCTTCGGGATCTCAGGCAGGAGGAGTCTGAGGCGAAAGGTTGCCGGCATGTGTGTGTGTGTGTGGTGGCGTGATTAAGTGATGGACATGTATGGACACATGCAGCGTTATGTTTAGCATACACAATCAGGCCGCGGGGAGGGGCAGTTGAGTCGCATGTAAATATGCGAAGGGGAGGCGGATCAACGGGCGCCCCCAACGGTTCACCGGCAAGTCCTTGCGCTTTTAATCATAAATAACAAAGGACACATGACGGCTGGGGCTCGGCATTTAGCTTCATCCAACAAAAGCCTTCCGAACCGACAACACGGAGTTACCCTCAGCCATGGTGGTCATGTTGACCAAGGATATATACGGCTACCCAGTACTCGTCGTATTTCGCGTTGGTTTTATCGATTTTTTGTCTGATATGGTTAAACATGGAAGAGGTTTACGGTATCGCATTTTGAAAAATGGAGCGAATTTAGAAGGAATAAAAATTTAAGGTTTCGAGGTTTTTGTAATATTTTATTTGGTTTTTTATTACTTAGAATCTCATAGTAAACGTTAACTATAATTATGTGGACTTTGTTTAGTTATAAAAATATATATCCATTATAGATGGTTCAATTACATAAATATGTTTCATAACTAAAATAAAGAAACCTTTGTTTTTAGTAACAATTTAAAGTTAGGATATTAAAGTGCTATTGTTCCTAAACCCTCTTACTCCTATTCTACAATAAAAATGAGTAGAGTAGATTTCCGTAGACGGGTATTTTTTAGCCGGAATCTCCAATACATCTTTCTTTGCTTGTTTTTATTGGATGTGTGTGTGTGTGGCTGGGTGTTTGCCTGTTGATAATCCTCAAACCACTGACAAAGGACCCCTTCCTCCATACGCCCTGTTGCCGGGGCGCTTTCATTTCCGCCTCATGGACGCCAAACATGCCACTCTCTCTCAGCCTGTCCGTCCGCTGGTCACTCTGTCCGTCTGCCTCAGTCCTTCGTCCTCCGTTCGTTGCGCTTGATAGGCTGGCTGACCAGGACTTTGCTAGTTGGGTGTCCGTGTCAGTGTCCTGTTCATTTTTTCCCCCACGTTTCCACATTTCCACATTGCCATTCCCCAAACCCCAAACACTGCGCAGTTGCCGAGGCGCCCGAGGCGGCCTGCTCTGTGTGCGGAATTTTGATATTAATAGCCTTGGACAGTTTTATAAACGCCTTTCGGGGTTAACATGCTCAAGTGGTATTCATATTTTCCACTGACCGACCTGTCACTATTGTGTGTGTCAGCCCGACCCCGAGTGAAATGTGAAAATAAAACGCAACCAAGAGGGGAAGGGATACACTTCGGTTTAGATTGGGTTGGCTTTAGATGCATTTTTAGGTAGATTGCTGTATTCAGTGCATTTAAAGGGAATTAAACGATAAGAATGGTTGTTATAAATATTTTAAATATAATAACAGGCATAAAATGTATAAATCTAAACGAAATCCCTAATATACATTTAAGTTAAGTTCGACGTACCTAACAGCTATGCTTATAAAGTGGCTTCTTCCCAAAAATAATATATTTTGAAAATTTCTTTAAATTCTAAGCCGATTTCAGACCAAAATCTTGTCTTTTTAGATCATTTTCTTATCTCAAAATATTATCTTTATCCCAAAGTTGCTCTTAAACCAGAATTGTTGCTGCAGGACTGGTCCTTGTTGCTCTACGGCATTACGATAGAGATCAGCCTGGCCTCAACATATGTAACTTCTCAGGATTTCCCCGGCAACTTTCCGCTTGAGGCTGGAGTTTCCTTGACGCACTGCGCAGTTTCCTCGGCAGTTTCACCCTCCTCCGTCCTCCTTTGATTGAATTGAATCCAAAGCTGGATTACGGGCGGGGAAAAAGTACAAAGCGATGGGTTTGGGATTCTCATCTGCAGGAGGGTTGTTGCTGCTTCGTAGCGAAAGACAATCGCAGTTTTCCTTATTGCGTCGCAGCTCAAACTTCGAATTCCCATTTTCCCGCAAGGAGTTCTAGTTGGGTGGAAAAACTGCAAGTACAGTCCGCCCTGGCACAGTGTGTCCGTGGTTGCTTCCGTCCTGCCTACCCAAGCCGCCGCTTCCTTGTGCGTCCTGCGCAGCATAAATTACGCAATTCACTTTGGCGTCCTTTTTTTTTTTGTTATACCCTCCACACTCGTTGGGCTAAAAGGGTATGCTTAGGATATAAAATAATTGTTTGATTTATATTTTAGGGGCTCGGTTACTCTTTGTTTTTTATGTCATGTCGATAAGCTTGGAAAGTTTTAAAAGTGTTTTTCTTTTTACTTATTTATCACCGAATCCGAAATCGATTTAGCTAAAAAGTTTTCGAGAAAATATGGGCATTTTAAAAGGGTGTTTTTTGTGGAGTAATTTTAGGGGCCTTAAGGTGTTATTTTAGGGTTTTTTATGGGAGAAAAATAAATATAAATGAAGAAAATAAAATAAATGATTATTTTGAGACCTAACTTAATATTTTTTAATATTAGTTAATGAACACAATCTGTTAGCAGCATTAAATTATAATAATAATAATAATAATAATAATAATAATAATAAAAATATTAATTTAAAATACCTGATTTTTTTTCACTTTTACCAATATTAATTTATTAAGCTTTTAAGGTTATTTTAAGCAGTATTAGATGAATATTTTTGTTGGAAATTCAATCCTTTATTTTACAATTTTTCTAAAAGCCACTTTATCTTTCTTTAAGACTTAGAACTGCTTTTAAAATTCGTAAAATATTATTTGAAACTAAAGTGCTCGAATTTTCTATTATTTCTTGAGCTCCAATTAAGAGGTATACCAGCTTCGATAAACTTTTCCCGAGGCAAAGCCAGTAACTCCTTTATTCGCTGCCTTTTTCCTTTACCGCTGTTTGTTTCCAGCGACGCAGTTTGCGTTGTTGCTTATGATTTATGTGCCGCGCGTAGCGATGACACACACACACGCACGGCGTGGAGAGAGGACGCGCTGCTGCAGTTTACACTCACCACCCATCACCCATCACCCAGCTATCCCCCCCTGGCCCCATGTCCGCTCTCATTTCCCTCCAGAATTTTCAAGAATTACACGCAAATTGCACGCAACACGCGAATCGAGCGAAGTGGTCGCGTATGGAAATGACGCGGGAATGCCACTCATGCGTTCCGTTCCGTGCGCGCTGCCTGCATGTGCGATAGTTCTGTCACAGGGCCCGTATCCGGCGGAGAACGGAGAACGGAGACCGGAGAACGGAGACCAACTCCCCAAACTGCCCCAAATCCGCAGCATTAAGTCATGCGTCATCCTTGGCAGGGACATGCGTGTAAGCCGGTTATCGCCCGAAGAGCCTGCCAGCAGCAGCAGCAGCAGGACACTTTAAATATCTTTATGCATACCATAAATACGTTCTTAAATGCTAATCCTTAAATGTCCTTCGTCTCCTTCCTCCCACCCAACCAAGAAATGCGTCATAGGTACCCAGGTCCTATGAGTCTGTTCCAGAACTTGGGGAAAACTCCAGGAAATGTTGCGGTTGCGGTGAGTGGAGAGGCCAGGAGATCAATCACTTCAACCGGTCAAGTTATCAGGATATAGTTTAGGAATATTTAACACTGCAAAAATAAAATAAGACATTTTTTTATATTATTGAATATGCTTTATATTAAAAAGAACAATTTGTATAAGTCTTAAAATTCTTTAGAACCTTTAAAGAAATTAAAACTCTTCCACTATTGTAGATCCAAGCTTTAAGATAATATCTTCTTATGTTAAATGTAAAAATAAATATATCCTGATACCTATTCTATTATAAATTTTTCTTTCTTATTTTATTTTATTATTAAACCCTCTATTTTTTTTCAATGTAACTTTAGCCCATTCCCTTAGTGATAAGAGTCAAGCGCCCTTGTAAATCTAAATTGTATTCAAACCTGTTAGTTGATTGGTGGTCATTTGTTAAAGCCCAATTCGTGTTAAAATACTTTGCTTGTTTTCTTGATTGACGGAAATTGGGGAAAACCAGTTTCACATCCATGAGAAAACCGAATAAATGGTTCTGCCAGATGGCTTTGAGTTTTCTTGATTAGTTCGATGGGCCCACACCACAGATGTTCTCGATAAAATAGTAGTTTAAAGTTATTTTTAATTTAAACTTATGCTGCGATCCGTTCTTAAAGTGACTTGCTGACCATCAGCATCAGCTGGGTGCAAATTTTAATATTTTATTTTCCATTCCTTCTTTCATTTTATTTTTTTTTTGGGAACAGGCTTCGTTTTTTGTTTGGCATTGTTTTGACAACTTTATGGCAGGGGGGCGGGCACATTTAATATATGGCACCGAGCGTGGCCGCAACTCACTTTTTAATCACTTTTCATGAGCTTTTAATTACACACTCCTTGTTGGGGTTGTGTCGGAATGAAATTTATGAAAAACCAAACGCATAAAATGCTTAACAAGCTCCTGCTGCCCAACCGCAGGACATACAAACACAGATGGGGAAAAAAGGCAACGTGCCTGTGTGTGTGTATAAATAAAATAAAAATATCCCCCACTCATTTCCGTTATAATAATGTGTGAAAGGATATTAATTATGAAACAAGCGAACGGCAGGAAGCTCGGGCAATAAAAACAGCAAGCGACAGGAACACCATGCGTGACCAACAATAACAACTACAGGAACATCACAAGCGACAACAACAACAATATATATATGTGTATATGTAAGTGTATATGGCGGGTCTCGTATATTGTATTTTATGTTTGTTGGTTTGGGGTGCACTGGAAGAAGGCTGTGCATTTTATTTAATTTATTTCACATATTTTAAATTATATATTTCACTAATATAAATAACTGTTAAATTATTTATCGTGGGTTCAATAGATTTGTATTCTGTTTAAGTCAGGTTAAATTTTTAGGTTGGCAATAGGACGTTTTTAGGTCTAGATATTTACCGAAAATTTAATTGGGAATTCTAGTGCAACTAAAGTCTGTTGAGGGGATGTTTAAATATGAACTTTTCATTTATTTAAAAATAAATAAAAAAAATAATACTGTTGAAATATGCTTTATTTTCTTGACAAAAAAAATATTATTTGCGAAATATAATTTATAACACATACATTTATACATTTATAATTCCACTTACTAAATTTATTTTAAGGCACTAACCTATTCCTTATTTAATATTATATTTTGAAACCCTATTCGTTTTATAATCATTTTTTTAAAGTAACTGATTTTAAGATAAGTATAAGTATTACAAGTACAAAGTATATATTTTACAAATATAGGCTCTTTTTTTCTCCCAGTGCTGCCCGCATTGGAGGTGGGTTAGACGAGGTGAGTTGTGCCAAATTGTGTTGAGTTGGGCGGAGCGGAAACGGGAGCAACATGTGCAACATGTCGAACGGAAGTGTCGGCCATATTCCGCACACATCGCACACACACGCACAACCAACCGCCTAAATAGGCCCACGTCGCACACACACAAATTATGTGTCCTGGCCAAGTAGATTTTTATGTAATGTCGGTCGGTTATTGCTTTCATACATTTATTTTATTTCATTTACCCAGGCCACCTCTCCGCCCCCCGGAGTAACACCCACAAAGGCGGGCGAATATTATATTTTTTCCCTGAGTTCGTATACGATTATATATACACTATTATGCCTTGGTATATACGGATATATAAATTGATACAAATTTATTTTTGAGCATAAACATTTTAATTAAATTCTTAGCACAGATGGACATTAATTTTAAGTTATGCCATGCACATTTTTAGACTTACTGGGTTTTAAATGTTAATGAAAAACCTTATTAAAAAATAAAAATAAATATATCTAAATTGATTTAACAGCTTTAGGCATAATATTTTCTCAACTATCACCCTTCAAGTCAATCAAGTTTATTTTTAATTTCTTCTCGCCCAAAAAGGACATCTCTTTGTCGTCATTTATGTTATTACATGAACATTTTTTGCCTTGCACTTCGTGTCCTGTCATCGGAGTCAGTCAACCGGCCGGTGAGCCATTCACCCAGCCTGGCACTGACAGGGCCCATTGCGGGCGGCAACTGTCGTCCATCAGAGGAGCTGTGCGTCAGTTGATCACGTTGCCGCTCCACGTGACGATGACAGGGATGCCGGAATGCCAAGGGTCCAGTATGCCGGGGACAGGGAGAGGGAGAGGTCCCCACATCGCCGTCATAGTCATTCGCCCACGGGCCATGTTCTGCGGCTCCTGCGTGTAATTGCCGTTGTAATGTCGCTCGACGCGAATATAATTGCTAAAATGTTGCATAAACCGACAGACGTGCCAATGGCCAATGGCCAGGACTCTGACTCTGTCTCTGTCTCTGACTGCGACTCCTACTCCTGCTCCTGCTCCGGCTCAGAGTCCAGGTCGCGGCGACGACACTTTTCCATTTGAATTTAATTTTAATTTACGCCCAACGGCCGACGCCGCCACTGCCTCTGCCTCTGCTGCTGCTGCTGCTGATGCCCATTGCCATTTTCCGGAAATTGGCAACGGCAATGGCCAGAACATTCCGCATTCCGGACGTGGCTCCTGGCTTCTGGCCTGGGACTTGAATGCACACAGAGAAAAGTTAGTAAGCTGTAGATTGCTCAGAAACTTTTTGAATTTTACAAGCTCTGATCAAGTAAAAAATGTTTCAAAAAGAAACTTAAAAGTGTTGGTTATGTTTTTTATATTATCCACCATTTCTTCTCTGGAGCTAAAAATGGAAATATAATTTGTAGCCATGTTTTAAATATTTATATAAATATTAATTATTTTTGTAATATTTTCCACCGTGTAAAAACGAACCCTGACAGTGGCAATGCGGCTCTGGCCACGATTCTGACCAAATTCGAGAGGGCTGTCCGCACCGTTGAGTTAATGAGAAGAGACAGAGGTCGAGTGTTGAAACGAGAGACGGGAGATGGGAACTGGGAGCTGGGAGCTGGGAGCGGAAAGAATGGATGGATAGGGAATAAACCCGTCGACAGACATTTAATGTGCAACCGGCCAAGTTGTTAGAGGAACAGCAAGTCTAATTGAAGCGGCCCCAAGCAATTAGTCGATAAATTGAAGCAACAAAAAGGACAAAATGCGGAGTTATATACATTTTTCCGGGTATATAGGATTGGGAATGGTTCAAGAATGCAAAGCATAATTAATCCTTAAGCAGGAATCCTTGTTGAATATTTCGAAATACGTTTTTATAAGCAGTCATTGAAGGAATAAATAAATTGTCAAATGCTTACCTTCAACTTTTAAAATACATTTCAATATATATTTAATTAATTATTTTTTATATTAATTAATTAGTATCTAATTGAATTTAAATATTTTTCAAGAATTTTCCTAGGCAACGATTAGTTAACACTTTTTATATTCACGACATGAAAGCTCAATCTTAATAGCCAATTAATAATCAACCCTAACTTGGCTAATCAAAAACTTTCCCATATTAGTTTCCAACCAAAATACCTACGTTTTCCTAAGCTCAGAATTTTCCATATCTTCCGTAAATCGACGTGGGTTTGTTTAGTCATCGCCAAAGTGTCTGTGCCGGTCTATGTGTAATTTTCCGCTGGCAAAAATCGTGCCTCCGAGGGCCGGACTCATTAAGTGCAGAGTGAATTAACAGATATATAAAATAATAAAGATAATGCATGGGGGAAAGATGATGCTAAGAGCAGAACTGGAAATCCAACGATTTGATGAAAACAATTTTCCAAATTTGGCAAAACTATTAACCACGCTACGTTAATTTCATTAGCAAGTCTGTCTTTCTTGTTTCGGTGACCGTGTTTCATCCATACACACTAAGTGTCTCTATATATACATATATATCTGCCGGCCATTAAATGCGCTAATTAGTTGGTCAATTAGCGTATGCTTACCGGATTGTTTTTGGCTCTTTGTCTTTGTTTTTCGGCTTGGCCCAAAGAGGAGTTCGGGGCTGGGTCGCAATCGGAGTCACCATCATCATCATCATCGGCGGACGTCAGCGGCTCGATCGCCCAACTGTCGCCACATTAATAAATCAGTTTAAATTAATTCAGTTGACAGCTTTTAGTCAATATTGTTGATAAATTGTTTTCTCTTAATTTCGGTTTTTCGGTATTTCGGTTTCTTGAAAACATGCAGCTGTTGCCAAGGGGCGAGGCGTCGCGTCGGAGCTTTGACTGGTCATTAACAGCCTTTGAGCTTCTTTAATTAGCTAATTTTTGGGGCCATTCTCCTCCCGGACATTTGCTGCAATTCCCAGTACAGGTTTTTCGTGCAATTAATTAGGGTAAGGTACTCGAAGGTGCTTAAAAAAAAATGTACTAGATACTTGAAGAAGTTCCTCAATAGGTTTTGTGCATTTTAGAAAGTAAATTCGCTTTAATTAACTCTCAATATATCCCGAAAGACTTTGATTTAAATTTTGAAGAAATAACAAACATTATTTGAAAACACAACTACAATCCCTCGCTCTTTCCTATATCGCTGAGAACATCGCTCCAGGACCTGAATGATATATCGTCCTGGTCGTCCATCTGCGAACTCTGCTCCCTCTCCGACTGAGCATTCTCGAACTCTGCCAGTTTTTGCAAACGGATATCCATCCGGCGTTCCAGTTCCTCCGTGGAACTCGGTTGGCGCCGAATGGGCATGCCCTCGTCATAGATGGACGACTCACTGCCCGGGCAGCGGGGTGATCCACCCGGGCTGGATGAGGAATCCATGGTGCTGAGGTCACTCACACTGGCTGAGTAATGGGCGGAACTGCCATCCAATTCACTGATTGTCAGAGGACTGAAGTGGGCATCACCACCACTTATTCGTCTTTCTACCTTTAATCCTCCTCCACCTGCTCCTCCTCCACTGGCGGTAATCTCCCGATCGGGACTCACTTTTATCGAGAGCACGCGACCGCGACACTTGAGCTTTTGCAGCAGGAGCAGCCGCATCAACTCCTCCCGAGACTCCACCTCCACATAGGCGAATCCCTTGGGTCGCTTACCCTTCTTGGGAACGATCAAGGTGCAGATCGAAAAGTCGGTGAACACCCGGCGCAGCTCCCGTTCGTTGCACTCCATCGGCAGGTTGCTGACCAGTGCCACAAACGGCGGATCCTGCGGCACCTCCTCCTCCGGATCCGGTATCTTGACCTCCACAGACAGCTCTGACTTTGATTTCTTCCTATCATCCTTGTAGAAATAGAACTGGGCCTCATCCTCGAACCTGGTTTGCACCTGAGTGACGTGTAACATGCCCTCCAGGCCTTGATTCGGTTCTCCGCCGGAAATTGAAGATGCTGACGGGGAGCTGACACAAGGCGTCTTGGGCCTGGAACCCCGTGCTGACTTGGACATCCTCTCACAGTCAGGGGTCAACGGAAAATAATATATTTTGTACCAAAATAGAGCTTGTCAGTGTCTGCTTTTGATTGATTGGATTGGGAAACTGTCCGGGTTTCCTGAATTAAAAAGCAAGCTTACTTTTCATTAGGTATATATTATAAGCATATTTGTTTTTCTATGAAAATTAAAAATAGTAAAGAGAAAAAAGTAATATTAATAGTGTTTCCATAAAATAAAATTTCAAAAGTATGTTAAAAATATTTGTAAATATTATTTCCTTCCTTTCTTTTGTTTTTTTTTTATAAAATTTACTTAATATCAATGTCGAAAATAGACAAATTAACAGCTTATTTTTAAACTAGACCCAAAACATACATGTTAATTTGGTTTATAGACAGACGTCTGTCGCATCTGCTAAATTATTGTCGTCAGCAAAAAGCCAGCCAAACAAAATAATTAATATTATTTTTCTTTGCAAATTTAAAACAACTTGAAGGCTATTGACCAAAGTCCAAAGATATCTTTAAACAATCTTACATAACGGTGATACATTTTTAGTTTCTTATTAATAATTCCACAATATATTTTATATAATTTTAAAACCAACTACCTTATGGATATTCATCTTTCAAGCTCTGTGAGTTATTAATTCTTCGTGGGATTTCTGCAGAGCTTGCAGCTGAAATATTCCCAGGCCGCGATCTCGTTTGGCCACACACTCCTTCAGTCCGGCGGCACCTGCCACAGAGTCTCCGTCTCCGTCTCCGGTTAGATATCTACCGAGGGAAATGCCAAGGTTCGTGGAGCCGATCGGAGCTGGCTAGAAAATATCAAAAGTTCAGCAAACAAATGGCATGGAGCTGAGTTCGAGTTAGAGTTTGGCTAATGCACGGATTGTGTCGTTTCTGTTTGCCGTTTGTTAGTTTATTCGGTTTGGTTAGGTTTGCCTCGAGAAGGGGCAGCCACATTAGGCAACTGGCAACGGGCTACACCCATATTCCGTGGAAAATTGGGTGCGTTAGCCAAACACAAACTAATGTATAAAAATCTGATAAAAATCATGGCCTGCAGCAGCATGAGCATGAGAGTGCGCGAGTACGAGTGGAGTTTTGGGCCAAGTAACCGAGAGTGGCCCAAAGGGGACTCAGGCTACACACCACACACCACACACTCGGTGTACGTGTCTGGTGGGGTCTGGGCATTAGGAGAGACAGGCTAAAATATTAGGCCAATTATATTTCAAAAATTTACATGACGATGATGTTGACGATGGCTGGGTCATCCATAAGCCCAAAACCAGGGAGGAGATACACTGGGAAATATGTCTTTGAATAAGAAACATTTCTCTGTACAAAATAAGTGAAATTTCAAGAAACTTTATGACATGAGGTAGTAAAGATAGCAATAGTATTATTGGAAAATGGTAATAAAATACTAGAAATATAACCACTAAGATTTCCAATAAGCTTATGAATGCAATAATTATTTTATATTTTTTAAAAGTATTTTTCTATCAGTGCCCCCACAATGTGCACACGAAGGAAGCGTCAAGTGGCCTCCGCCTCCACTCCTCTTACCCAAAGTACGAGTATCTTGATGCGCTCGCCCTGGAACGTGCACGGGCATAAGTCTGGTGTCTGGTGTCTAGAGGGGAGACTCTCGTATCTGGGCACTAGGATCGCCATCACCATCAGCTACACGGAATTTTCTTTTCGCTTAATTTCGTAGAAAACTCTGAATGAACTCTGTGGGGGCTAAAGGTGCAGCGAAGGTAATTAATTTCGAGGATTAGGCATCTGATTTTGGCGATAGCAACAAGCATGTCGTCCCCATCATTCTCAATATTGAGGGGCTAGACGAACACGTTCACGGATCTTAATCATAGGCCCCATCTCAATGACTCTGGGTTACACTCTGTTACACTCTGGGTCTTCTTTTGTGGGTCAACAGAGTCGTCGACACATTTGAAATTCATAATTGGATATCGGGAATAGCTCCATTAAGTGGAAGGAACTCTAGTTTGAGGTGGGTAAATACGTTAAAAAATATTTATAAAAATAATATGATTATGTTTATTCTCTACGATTTTAGTAGGTTATTCTAAAGGTCGTAGAAAATTATAAGAATTAAAGAAAGCTTTTTGTAAATGTTGTGTTCCATATGAGAAAATATCTAAACATAAATAAATGTTCTAAGTATAATATGAATATTTTTACCGAGACATTTAAAGGTCTTAAAAAATTATAAAAATTAAGGAAAGCCTTGAAAATGGTTTTGTTTTCCTATGAAAAAATATCTAAATTAAATAAATGTACTAAGTATATTATACATATTTTTTTTTAGACCTATTATAAATTGTAATATTTTTCTTAAATTAAGAAAGACTTAATTTTAGAACCTCTTCTACATGAATTTCTGCTCCAATCAACTTCAATGCTTCTCCAACATCAAATGCGCTAAACAAAGAGTTTAATTTCCAGATTGTTTTCGGTAATTGCGCCCATTCAAGTTAATGGGAAATATTAAAACCAACAAACCACTAATTATAATACCTAATCAGCGCTTTCTTTCACCTCTATTTATTTATTTTGAGGGAAACAAACATCGCCAGTCCCCCCAGCTTGGAGATCCCAACCAAAAACCAAATCCAAAAACCAATGCAAAGCACACACACACCAAACACACCGTACACACCATCAGGAGTAGTGTTCCACATGACAGCGTGAATAATTTGTCACCAATTGACGGCGGGGGGAACTGAAAAAGGGGGCGGTGGCAAAATGAAAACCGTCATCAGGTAAATGCAATTAGCCCGGCTCGGGTTTGATTGATGTATTTCGAATGAGCTGCGCCAGGAAAATTAATTAGCTTTAAATTATGTAGGTAGCTCCGAAAGCCAGAGCCAGTCGGTGCTCAGCCAGTGGTTTCTGTTCCCAGCCATTCGAATAAGACTTATTAATTAATCAATGCGCTCCGCTCTGGCAAATTGTCTCGAATGGAGCAATTATTAAATAGCGAATAACCACAAAGAACAATTTATAAGCCCGTTAAGGATTATATTAATAAAATGAAAACCACACTCAGCTTTATCATGAATAAAGGGCCCGAATATTAAGTCGACTTAATCTATCATTGGTGATTTTATTTTCCAGACGAATAAGCTTTTGGAAAATGCTAATCCAGGCAATATTATTGTTGTAAAAAGAAAACCTAAACCAGACCAAGTTCGATAAGGGGCTGCCAACCCCCGTTTTATAATCTTTATGGCTATCTCATTTGTGCCTGAATCATCATCGCATCATAGATGACTTCTCCCGGTACATTCACATCTGGGAAATGGGAAATGGGAAATCAGAGGCCGCCCGCCCCAATGAGTTTCCCCCCAGAAAAGTGACAAATGCACGGCTTGAGCAGGCTTGAAATGTGGAAATTTATCAATCGGCGCAGGGTTTTTCACGGCGTATCCGGTCCGCAGAAAAAAATATATATATATGTATAAAATGACTTTGGCCACGGTTATCAATAACCAGGCATCGATATTTTATGAAAATTGATACGCCACCCCCGTGGCGCGGGGAGGAAAATAAAAATAAATAATAATGGCCATTATTACAGTTTATCCCATGCCGAATAGTTTCGCCCGGATGCCCGCCCCTTCTGTTTGGATAGCGAGTCCTGAGCGCTGAGTCCTTCGAGTCCTTTTGGATGCCACGATGCCACTCATAAGCGAACTAATCCGTCAAAATTTATTGCCACCACCGAGGGGAGCCACTGTCGAGCCAATTGATAACGTGCGTGTGAAATTTATCAAATAAATTGAGGCCATAAATGTCAAAGCTGCGCATGATTCATAGACAGACAGTGGCAGCAGCAGTCCGAGGGAATCTCCTTATTAGCCAGCTTCCGCTTGGCCAAGGAGCCAAGGAGTCAAGGAGTTTTTCGGGTCCAGTCAGAAGTCAATCCCACATTGGATTAGCTGACAAATTCTCTGCAATTTCCAAGTGGGGAATTATTCACTGTCGGTCATATTTATTTGAATCCCATTAAGTCTAAGTCCTATTCTTATACTCTTATGAATAATTCTAATGAATGATTTCATATTCATTTCTTAACAATTACTTATATTTATTCATGTCTCTCAACATTTAATTAGATTTAAGCCTCTTATGTTACTATCAGGCAAGCTGTGGTATTTATTTTCTGTAAAAGAAATATGTTTGTATTTATTGGGACTTAAGTCTTTAAGAAAATATATTTTTAATTATTTAAGAGCCTTAACTTCATTATATTTCAATTTATATTGCTTAGTAAAAGTAATTTCCTAGGTTACTAAAATGATTTAACTTGATAATTACATTTTCACACTTATCTAAGCCTCAATTAAGCAATTCCTTTGTTTAAAGTATAAAAAATACAACACGTTTCCCAGTGAAGTGATTATTTGACCATTTATGTCATTATCCTTTTGGTCAAAAATTAAGGGAATGTTTTTTTTCTTCACAAATTTAAGTAATGCCCAAGTGGAACATTTTTTTGCATCGTACACATATATTAAAAACCCATCAAACGTTAAGCCCCAAAATTACGATTTGCATTCAGCATTCAGCTGGCGAAATTTCACCCACTTCCTTTCCCACCTCCAAGCCCCCATTTCCATCTCTATCTGAATCTCCATTTCCATGCCGATTCCCATTCCCACTCCCACCATTACGCGGCGTAATCAGAAAGCGTAGAGAGCAACCGGAGTTCGGATCTGGGTTTTGGATTTGGGTTCGGTTTTTGGGTTCGAGTTTGAGTTCGAGTTCCAGTTCAGTTCCGCGTGGCCATCATTATTCAGAATTTAGTTTACTTTTTTGCAGCTCCGCCGCTTTTTCTGCTGCCCGCTCTCAGTCTCTGTCTGTGGCTCTGGCTCTGATTGCATATGAAAGAGGTGAACGCTTTTTCACGCTATTATTAAATTTGGTTATTTCGCTGGGATTTGGCGCGGGCGAGGTGAAGGCCCCGAGTTGTCGGGTAATGACAATGCACGATGGCACGCCCTGATGGAATACCAATTGGACGAGAGAAGCACTCAGAGAAAACTAGAGAGAATTCTTAGTAAAGAATATTTTGAACTATTTTTCTAGTTTCTGTTCATATGCAACTATTTATTTGGTAAATGTTTAACTTGTAACGCATAATTTCGCTGAAAACAAATGTTTTGAAGCGAGAGTGTGACCAGGCATGCTTGGAAAGCAAAACCTATTGAGTGTGGCCACATTTTAGGGATGCCACAGGGCGAAAGAGATTGCCACTAATCTATATGAATTTATAATAAAAGCTAGAATTAAATGTGTAATATCATCGATCTTAAATTATAGAAATATTTAATTGTGCTAAATGAAGAGATGTTATAAATATCATGAAGTGTTTTGAAATTACTTATTATTTCTTTTAAATCTTTTTTATTTGAACAATGCTGTAATGGAAGAGAATAACAAATTGAATAAAATTTATTCAATAAATTAAAATCTTTGTATTTTCTTTGTATTTCCCTTCAACTAGATACCCATAATAAAACCAGAAAATCACTACTTGTATTTCTGGATCTAACAGTATTGATTCCTTAAAGGAAAAGAATAAAAAAAAACTCTATAGAAAGCAGCCTAATGTATTCCACCTTTGTCTTCGGGGGGCCTGACTGGCCCGTAGAATACACCATCCTAATCCCAACTAATACGCCGGCGGCCCAGGACAATCGCCACAAATCGGGCAGCATACAAACAGACAATCGTTGTAAACTAAAAAGCGCTTCCAACTTTGACATAATAAATAGCCCCGGCAATGCGACGTAAAGGGAACGGGACAGGACGAAATGGAGCTCTTAATAAAAGTCAATTGCCAAACCCACGCCATCCTCCTCCTCCGGCTCCTCTTCGGGCCGGCCATTTGAAATTTTAATAAAAAGTCCTTTTATCGCACTTAGAAGGCCATTTAGTAAGCTAAATTATACCCGAGTATTATCCGGACCAGGACCAGCACCAGGCCAGGCCAGGACGATGGCAAGGACAAGGAGGACCATACCCGGAGTCCTTTGTCGCCCCGAAAATCTCAATCCCAATACCGAAACCCGAAATCGTAGTCAAATTGGCCATGTTAAACCGCAGAGCAGTTTGGCCCTTGTTGTTGTTGACCCGACTTATCTCTCTCTTTTGCTGGCCGAAACGGAGCCGCACCGCACCGCACCGGCAACGTAAACTTGCCACAAATTGGCCAACTTGCCGCTGCTGCCGCTGCTGCTGATGCCAGTGCCACTGCCACGGCTGCCGTTCCTGCCTCCTTTGCTGCATAAGTCCAATTTATTTTTGGTTTTTTACTTCAAAGCGAAAACAAAAAGGCTGCAAAACCAAATCGAATTAAGCTTAAATCTACATAAGCTTTTTCTCTCTGTGTGCCGGTAGATGTGCGGCCACTGTGGTGTGTGAGTGTTCTGCTTACGGTGGATAAAAAGTGCGGCAAAGTGTGGTACTTAAAATATTAAATTAAAAGGATGTTCTAATAGGCACTGTGAAAGCTTGAAGAAGAGCGGAGAAAGATAAATTAAGCTTTAATATTTATTTTATCTTTTTAATTATTAGCTTCAAGATTCAACATTTTGTTTGTGATTTTTCGAGCTCTTTCTCTGAGTTGTTTGCATAATAATTTCTATCTTGACACCATTTGAATAATATTATAATATATTTAAAAAGGGTTTTAAAGATAGCGTATTCATTTTTTATTTTATATTTTATATACCTCATACCTTAACCCACTGTGGCCAGAGTTTCCTGATTGTTCCTCTGCCTTTCGGTCCATTTGTTTGCTCTGGTTGCCGTTGTTGCCGGGCATGAATTACATTTCTCTTTGCATTTTGCCCTGATGTTGCTGCTGCTGCTGCTGCTGTCGGTCGGTCGGTCGTTTCCATTTTTATTTTGGTTTTCCTCTTTCTTTTTTTTTTTCTAAATGCTAATTTATGGGCATGTGTTGCCATTTGGTTGCCGTTGGGTAATTTTAGTGCCCACCAAAACACAGAACAACACACACAAAACACCAAACACACAGAGGCAACATCGAAGTTGAAGCCGAAGCCGAAACAGAAACAGAAACCAAACCGAAACAGGAAATGCAGCAAGCGAAATAAAAAGTGAAGTAAATTGCATATTTATGAATCTGTCAATTGTTTATACTTTTATGCATTCGGCATTTGGTGGGGGGCTGGGGTACTGGGGCTATTGTTGCTGCTGTTGCTTTCACAGAATTTTCCCAAGTTGTTATTTGCCTGCTTGTTCGCTGATTGTTGCTGTTTGTGTTTTAATGTTGCCATTGGATGCAGTGAAAATATTTATTATATTTTTCTGATGAGATTGTTTATATATTTCATACATTTCGTGCTGAAGAAAAGTAGGAGGGCTATAATATTATAAGATAGAATTTGGAGTACTTTAAATTCCTCTTATGGTTTATTTCTTGTTAGTTAATTATTTAATAATGTCATATAAAATTCGTCGACTTTATTTTAATTAAATTAAAATTTCCTAAAACTTTTTGTGTGTTTTATATTTATAATATTTCAATTTGTGCCTTTATCTAAGCAGTATAATTCTCAAATTCTTATTTATATTACTAGTAATATTATAAGTACATTTAAAACTTTAATGGGGAAAACCATCTTAAACTCTTATTTAATTTCTTGCAAAAAATTTATTATTTCCAATATAATTTACTATTAAACTAGGCCTAGGGAGTTTCCCAGTTTGCCACCATTTTTTTCAGTGCCCTACCACGCCCCCCTTTCGGTTCTCCGCCCCTCATAACATTAATTTAATTTCTTGCAAAAAATTTAATATTTCCAATATAATTTACTATTAAACTAGGCCTAGGGAGTTTCCCAATTTGCCACACATTTTTTTTCAGTGTCATACCACGCCCCCCTTCGGTTCTCCGCCCCTCATAACATATGATTCCATTACCATTTTCGCATTTTGGGTCCGTTCTGCTTCTCGATTGTGTTGCTGCTGCCGTTCTTGCATGAATTGCAACTGCAATTGCAACTCCCCCGCCTCCTCATCTCCCTACCTTCCTACCTCCCTCCACCCAACTGACCCCTGCTCGCCACCTCAACCTTCACCCCCTCTGACATCTCCGCCCCTGTCCGGTCGACAGACAAAACAAACGCATTATAACGAAATGTTGGCGAAAAAAAAACCAGCAAGAACACCGAGAAAACAACGAAAAGAAGACGAGGAAAACTTACACCTATTTCCTGTAGATGTCCGTTCGTGCATACACTGTGCGAAACGTTTTGCCCCGGGGGGAGAGATTTTCTCACAGCGGCAAGCTTCAAAGCGTGACACTTCCTAGGGTCAGCTTAAATATATTTCGTGGAAACTAACCGGCGAAAACAGATGTTAATGGTATCTGACATCATCTTAATGGTTTAAAAAATAAAAAGAAGGCTAAACAAGGTCTATTTTTAAACAATTTACATATAAACCTTGACATCTATCTTGGGGAAGTGCCGGGAATTAGTAAAATACATGACGAGATAGTAGCATTCCACAAGAATCTCTAGGAAATAATGGAGATACTTTAAAGATACTTTAAAATATAATTAAAAAGTGCTTTGTGCTACCAGAGATTCAGATTTAAATTAGAGAACATATCTTGCAGTGTATGCAATAAACTTAAATCAATAAACAAAACAAAAGAAAACAACTTCCATTGTCTGCCCCCGTGTGTTGCCCTTTGCCGGTCCGGTTAGGTTCTGTTTCCCATTTGAAGTGAAGGCATTAAATAAGTCGAAAGGTATAAACACAAGCTGGCAAACAAATAAGGCCGAAAGCGAGACCGGGACAGGGACCGGGACCGGAGTAAATGGTTTGGCATTGCTAAGGGAAATGGAAATGGCAATGCCAGAGACACGGCAGCAAAAACCGTCGAAATTCCTTCACAGAACATTTATTTTCGGCTGCCTTTCGTTACACACATTGATTTCTGGGTACTGAAGGTACTGAAGGTACTGGCCTGGCGTACTGGCCTGGCCTGGCCACCGCCACACACACGCGATGCAATAAACTTGAAAAAGGTAAATTGCTGAACATATTTTGTATCTTTCAGATACCACAACTGGCACCCGAAACTGCAGCGCCAGCAACTCAAACACACTGAGCCAAGAAAACAAAACTGGCCAAAAGGCAGTCAAAAAACCAAGAAAAAAAAAATAAATAAAATGAAGACAGGAGGAAAACCAATATGAAGATGCCAACCTGAGTGGAAGCGTTTCTTTAGTTTCTGTCCTTAGTTTTTATATTTATGCACTTTTTCCCCCCCGTGACAACTTTGGCACCCAAACAGCTGCTGGCGGTGGCGGTTAGCCCGGGTAAATACTATATTTTACTGTTCCTCCTGGAGCCTGCAATCGCATATAGACAATCGGATGGCTAACAGATAATCTTCGGGGGTCATAAGATATCGGAGTTATGGGGATTCTGATAAAAGGGGGGTTGGTAAAAAATACGAGCAATGTCTTTAAATTCTCTGAATTGCATAGGGAGCAGCATTTGTTTAAATTTGTTAAAGATTAAAAGGTGATTATTGATTATTAATTTAAGGATAGATTTGCCAGAAAATATTCATTCATTAAATGAACTCTGAATAGGTAAATATATTTCTAATTTCCATATTCTATCTTTGACTGCATTAAGCACATATATGTATAAACAATATGCTCCTTGCATATTAATATCTTTAATTAAATTACCATTTCATAAAACATCTTAATGGTATAATGGAGCCGCACTAAATTATTAAATTAACCGCCAACTTAATTCAGTTAAGGTGCCGCCTGGAATTATCTGAATGATCTGCCTGCCTGCATTTTTTTACAAGTTGCATAATGTAACTGCTATTTTTAGCCGAAAAAACCCGTTTTGCCGCGGTGTTGGCCCTTATCTTAGCGCTTAAGCAAAGACAGCCAAAAACGTGTCCTGCCGCTGTTACGCTCCTTGACCAGGCATATATATATTTTTTATATATACTTATATATTTGTATAGAAAGGAATCCGCAATGCGGCAGGCAGCAGGGCAGGATACCGAGGGCGCACAACTGACGGCTAAAAGTTGGAGGAACTGACTATCTACGACAGCAATTCATTGTGGATACTCATTAGCAGCAGGTAAACACATTTCTGGAACATTGCTTTTAATTAGTAAAACAGACTCCCGGTGTCACGGGTTCAACAAAGTAAGCCAAACGGAAGGGCCGCTGTCCGCTGTCCGTCGGTCCGTCGGTCCCCTTGTCCGTGTGTCCGCCAGTCACCCTGTGCCTTTTTAATTGCAAGAACGTCAAAACATTTACCAAATTAACGCAATCCAAGCTCAACTAAATTGTTCGTGGCCAAAGAAAAACCACCAAAAAAAAACACGGAAAGCGGAAGAAAGACGCGAAAAAAATCTACCCCCAACTCGAAGGGCGAAGGAGGAAAAAACAATGCTAAATGTCCGTCAATAGATTGCAGTCACTGTGCGACTCTGCGACGAACGGAGGGAGAATTTCCGACTCTTATCAGATAAACCTGCTCTAATTTGTGTACACTTAGTCAACTGAACGAGGACGAATGGGAAGTGGAAATGATAGTTGGACCTGCGATATATATATGGGATATATAATGAGTCTCAGCTGGTGGACAGGGCCACCGAGCATAGCAAATCACCCTGGTGAAGGAAATGCTTTTTTCTGTTTTCATTTAATTTCACTTTGAGTCGCAAATCGTTTTTTGTCAGAGATATACTCTTTCGTTTAAGGGGTATATGGAAGATCTTGAAAAGATGGAAGAAAATTACAAGCTATTGGAAATTAATTCTTATACTTTATTGGGGTGCTTTAGAAATCTCAAGCAGCTTGAAATCTTTTAAAAAAGTATCTAAAAGTATGCAAGAAAATGTTTTTGGTACCGAATTCAGTGTAAATTTGTTGATATAAATTTTGTTTCATAATTTTTAACACTTTTATAAGCCCTAATGACTTTTGTAGCCCCCTTGATAGACGAAAGTATTAAATTAATTTCTTTCAGTTTTATAATACATTTTTCCTAGCTAAACCTTGTTGAAATTTGTTTAAATACTCCAATAATTTTCCAACTTATTAAACAAAATTAACATAATTATTACTGATTATATATTTCAAGAAACAATATAATCCTGGAATTTTAGTATATTCTTAAGACTAAAGTAAGAGTATTTAATTTGTTTAAACTAAACTAAACTAAACTCTTGTCTTGCTTTCTATTTCTTTCCGGCATCCAACCGAGAGTGTGTGTATATCTGGGTGCGTTTTTTGTCGTCTTCTTCGTTCTTTCTTTATTATTTTTTGGGTTCCTTTTTTTTTTTTTTTTTTTCTTGGTTCATGTAAAGTGTAATATATTTTTTCGGTACTTTGCAGCGGACAGATACATTTAAAGTCATTCAGTGCAGATATCCAAGGCAGCTGAGCTGAGGACGGGGGTTCCGGAGCTCCGGAGGTTGCAGGGTCAGTGGATCGGGGAGCGTAAGAGACAGCAACGAATTAACTACAAACGACTACACATTAATGCCAACTTAACAACAGAAGCCGTCCAAGCGACAGGCCGAAACGGTTCGATGGAAACGGAAGGGGGTGTGGGGGGAAGAGGCAAGGTGTGAGGCAGGGGTGGAAAAGGGAATGGCTGCGGAAGGGAAAAAGGGAAGGTGCAGAAAAGCAAAAGGAAGAGACGATGGGCAGCATAAAATACCAGAAGCTAACGACTGCACCCAAAGAAATCGGAAGACTTTTAGTTCTTAAATTAAATGTATTCATCAATACAAATAAAAAACACAATTTCTTAGTGAAACATACCACAGAAATTTGAAAACAATTTAAGAAGGGACCCTAAATTATGCAATAAAATATTTAAGCTCTCGAAAGCATAGATTTACCATTTTGTAGCATGCTTCTGGGCACTAGTTAAATTGATTTTAAAACTAAATTCAGTGTAAATTTAATTTAAATTGATTTTAAATCCAAATTGAGTGTATATTTGTATTTTTACGATTGTAGCATATTTTTGCATTCCTTTTTAAAGGGATTTCAAAACTCATGGGATTTATTTATTATTTATTAATAGTAAATTAATCCATAATAATAATAATAATGTTTCACTTATTCTTTATATATTTAAAGACATATTGAGTAGATTTGTTCTTAAGGTGTACGAACGGATATACGAACGACTGAAGCTGCTTGACAAACCGAGGGTGTGAGGCAGAGATCCACCAGATACGGATACAGATACGAGATACAAGATACGACCCTGGACATGGTCACGGGCATGGCTAAAATACAATATATTATGCGTGCGTTGCCTCTTTTTTTCCCTGCTCTTTTCACTTCTTTGGGTTGGCAACAGAGTAGCCACGGCAGAGGCGGAGAAGACACCCCAACCGCTGGCATTCTTCAAAATTAACATACCACGAAAAGTACACAAGACAAAAGAAGTGTTTGCCATGTTACTAGATGGATGGCTGGATGGATATGGACGGTGGATGCATCTCTTGGAGAACAAGTTACTGGGGGGCTGAGGACAGCTGACGGCCAGTGGATCCGATGACCATGTCCAAGGTACTTAACATATGGCCGAGATTTCCTCAGTTCAGTGGGTTGGGTTGGGTCCTTGGCGAGGTGAGGAATTTCATATTAAGTCTGGGATGTCACACTTCTCTGTTAGTGCAACCCTAAACATAATATCTGTGCCTTTAAAGCACTTGTTATTAAAAGTATCTTAATATTAATATATATCAATTAAAAGACTACCTTGTTCTAGTTTATTCTTGAGAGATCTTAGTCAAGACATGGCCCATTCACGTGAATCCAATTAAAGTTGCAACTCTCTGTCAGTTTCCCCCAACAGCCTCGAGAATCCTTAGATGGAGTTTCCCCACCAAGAGGAAGCCACAGAATGGCTTTGACAACATCAAGGACGATGATGATGTGATTCCTCCGCCTCGGTTCAATTATAGGAAATTGCGCAAATCCTTCAAACTTTTGCCTATCCCAATGACAAAAGTTGGCCGTCTCGTCGAGCCGCGCTGCCATCTTATTAGCGCTCTCTCTCGCTCGTCGACTTTCCTGTGACACTAATCCCGCTGCAAGTTGCCTGCACTTCAGCTTCAAGTTGGCTGCACATAAGCCGGCGCTGATCCACCCGAAAATAAAAGCGAAACAAGCCAGCAAACAAAAGCACCAACAAACGGCCACAAAACACAGGCCAACGTCGAATCCGAGCCGATGCCAATGCCGATGCCGATTGCGATTGCGATTCCGATTTGCGATTGCCATTGCGCGCAGCTCCTCTGGAACAGATTAAATTCCAAATTGTTTTTCATGGCCCGACAGACAGCAGCCACTGAGTCCTGCCTGACTTGTCCTCATCCGCCACTGAGTCCTGGATTTCCAAGAGGGGCCACCGAAGGAAGGCCGCGAGCCGAGGCCGGGCTAATTCCCGCATGCTATGAAAACAATTTGTATTCTACGCTTTATATTCCGTACCCTGTTCGTGGGGTGTCCACAAAGGTATACGGGTAACTCTTTTTTTTTATAACAAACTCCTAAAAATAAAGGGGAACATTTGTTTGGTTTTTTATTTAGGTTCTATGAAGAGACTCACATAGAGGTTAACTTGTGGGGTAAGCTACTACTGAGAATATCATCATTTCAATTTGTGGTTTAAGTTTTAGTTTATTTTCCAAATACTATAGAACTTACCAGGGTTTTGTTACTTAATTAACTTAAAGATGGGTTTATTATAATTATTTTAAGTTATTTAATTAAATTTTTAATAAATCTGAAGGGGACAAAATATGTTGAAGTTTAAGCTTGATAAGTTTAGAAGATTTCAGTTCTTAGAGTTACAAAATAAAGGTTAATAAGTATCTCAGGGTTTTAGTAATTATTTCTTGCTTACATGTTTTTTATTAGTTTTTTTTTTTTTTGTAAACTCTTTTATTTTTATTGCTTAACCAGCATTGATTTTATCAAGCTTATTATATGGGTCGTGGTCGTGGTTGCGGTCTTAGCATCATGCTTGGGGTGCAACCCTTTTCGGGTTCTCAAGCCATTGAAACAACAATGACTAAAAGGCTGTTCTCTATAGGGATCGACTGAAGGGATCGCGGATAACCGCATCCAGTTGAAAGCTACACAGTAAAAAGAAGAAATAAGTGTTTTATTAATGGCAAATTATATGAACTTTAGAACGATATAATATTAAATATTATTACCCCAATAACTTTTATATTTGTAATAAAATCATTATATTTTTAAGATAATTCATAAATTCATATACTCTTTATTTGGTATTTATCAATCTTGTGAAATTCTCCTAGTGCAGGACCTCAGCTGGCATCCTGGCCCGCATCGCCTGGTTCCCTTCCCAGCCAAGACCCTTTAGCTGCGCGGTGGTGCCCCCAAGTGCAATGCAGCGCGAAATTCCACTCATTTTTTAACAAGTTCTCAACGCTTTTGTTGCACAACAATGCGAAGGCTGAGGCCAGGGAGAGAGAAGTCAGTGGAAGGGACAGGGACTGGGACAGGGACTGTGGCACTTCATATCATAAACTTAAGTACCAGCAGCGACGGAGAAGACAGCGGCGACATCGCCTCCACTGCGTCCCTTCCCTCATGGCTTGCCTCAATTTTGTGAGTACTCCCTTACCTTTTTGTTTTTTGTAAAAGGTAACCAAACCAGTGCTGGCCAACTGAATATAGCTGAATCTGATAGATTTCTTTATAAATTAATTAATTTAAGTAAAGAATAGAACTAAGATTATGCAGTAAACTTTATTTTTTTTGACATTTCTGACCATTTTAATAATAAACCACAAATATAATAAAATATTCGTTAAATCAGACTGTCTCAAAGGAAAATACTTATTTTTTGCTACCTAAAATTTTTATAAATTTTCTGAATTGATTTTCATCTAATTTTCAGCTTTAAAAATATTAAAAAAAAAAAAATACTTAGTATATATATTATTTTTGTGCCCTTAAAAAAATATCTGCTTTGCCAGCACTGATCCCAGAGTAACCCAAGAGCCAGCATAGTTTGCCAACGTCAGCGTTGGCTACCGGAGCGACTGCTACCGCTTTCGGTGCTCGTTTTGGTTTTGGTTTCGGTTCTGATGATGACATTGACAGTGGACCCTCGCCTCCTGCCCCGTGCCCCGCTGCACACCTCTCGCAATCAGCTGTTGCCGGCGGAGACGGGCAGCTCAAAGAGTTACCTACGGGCACTTAGAATGTTTTGGCACAATTAAAGCTGCTGGTCGCCTGTCTCACTCAGCTGACGTTGTCGGGTGTCGTCAGTGTCTTGGTCGCTGTGGTTGGCCTGTTGTTATTTATTTTCCTCTGCTTCTCGTATTTTTTTTAGATTTTTTTTTGTTTGTCATCAAGCTGCACTGTGGGCAAGATCGGAGATGTGCAAGTCTAGAGATCAAATAGATCGAAAATTTAAGAACTAATCTAAGGGATATTTTATAATATTAAAGTAAGAAATATATTCAAGAAAACTGATTGGAATAATCTGAATTATCTTAAAAATGTTGTTAAATTTTAATTGGCAGTAATCCTATCCTAATTAAATTAAGTTTAGTTACATGATTTAAATGATAACAATTTAAATTTAATTTCAAAAATACAGAAAATAAATCTGCTCAATATTTTTCTATGACTTTTCCAAATTTGGATTGATATTTTTACACAAAACTTATCCTTTTATTTATATTTACTTATTTATTAAACCTAAAAATCATCTGATATTTTAATTGGCTTGTAGACCCCTTAAAATATAGTTATCTGATCCGATCCTCCTCAAAATCAACTAACCTTTTTTGGCAAACAATTTCAAAGCTATCCCCATGGGTTTTGCGACCAGTGTGCATTGTCATTGTCCCATCAGCGTTTTGCTGTCGCTGTCATTATTGTTTGCTTTCTTGCCGCTGTCGGTTTTTGTAACCTTAGAACTTCTCAAGTTGTTGCTGCCTTTCTCGCAGCCTTTGTAAATGGGCATAATACCGGAAACCCGCACAGCACAACAGTACAACAACAGCAACAATCGTCGACAGTCGACTGTCGGCCTGATCGACAGACTATATAGTAACCAGCCAGCCAAGCGAACAAGCGACCGACTGATACTCGGTACCGACAACGACGACAACAGCTGAGAACTGGCACAGCGAGAGAAAATGTTGGCCAAAATTGGAGTTTCATCCAGATTAATCTTAGAAACTAGATAAAAGTTATGAAGTTATGAAGACTTTTAAAAATTTTTTAAAAATATTTTCTATAGTTTGGTATCAAGTTTTACTACTGCTTTATAGGGTACACAAAATCTAATTTGTGCAGTAGTAAAACTTGATACCAAACTATAGAACATATTTTATAAAAATTTGTAAAGGTCTTCATAACTTCATAAATTTTATTCGGTTTTTGACAACGGATCTGAAACTAGGATCCCAACTAACCGCTCAACAATTAGTTCCAAATAAATATTGATTAAAAATTAAATTAGTTTATTCTTTAAATATATAACAAGGAATACTTTTAGTTTAATTTTTCAATAAATGTAATTAAAAATCTTTTTTTAATTTCATTAACGAAATATGTCACAAAAGAGTGTTTACTTATTAAATTATTTTTGAAAAGCTCTACATATTAGAAACTTGGGATAAATTTGTTCTCTGTGTAGAAATGGAGCTGGAGTTGGACACAGGAACCGGGAGAGCATTGGGTAAGGGGATCGGAAATATAGGGAGTCGGTAAGCGGGGAAAGGGATGAGTCCCTTGGTATGCGGTTCGAGCAGCTGAGTTCTTGCCGGTGTGGTTCGGTTCGCTCCGCTGCTTCTCACTCATTTCATAACAAAACGCCACAACAAAGATCAAAAACAAGCTGGATATCATCAAAAATAAAATATAGAATAAGGAATACCTTTTATTTGGCAGGGAAATTATTTTATTTTACTGGCTATAGGCACTAAAAATCGTATTTTCAAAGAGGAAACTATAATTTCTGGCTTAAAATGTAAAATGTTATAGTTTAGATCTATAAAATGGTGCTAATTGCACTATTTTTATTTTTTTATATATTTTATTATTTTTTTAATGTCTGTTCATGGCGTTGATAAAATAATACTAGGGAAAAGTATCTTGTAGAGTTTGATTTTAAGTTAACGCGAGAAACGATTTTTTCAAATTCCTGCTGATTATATTTAAGCATTTAAAAGACAGATATATTTCCAATTATTTAAAACAAAAACTTGTTCAACCCATAGCTTAGTTTTCCGACAGCTTAACTGAACGAACTTTCAAATTCAAAGAATCAATGGGTATAACGAGCTCCAATTCAAAAGTCTTAGTGCCGCCAGTCCCTTTCTCTGTCAGAGTATGAAAAAGTTGCCGGCGGTTCCGGTGAAAATTCACGTTTAACCGAACAATTAATAGAATCCACTCGACAACTGCACAATTTACAACATTGTGTTCTGTGTCCACCTACCGAGCTCCGCATCCGTCTCTGGCCGCGTCTGGGCCGGCGCGGCGGTTCTGTTTGTTTGTCTGTAACTGGCAGCATAATTACCACATATTTTCTGTAAGTGGCACGGTGCGAAGTTCCCATTTAGCCAGCTCGGCAGAGGCCTAGAGTCTCTTGGCCACTTCCCAGACGGCCACGGGAAATGAGATTCATTCTTGGCGTTTTTCCCTCACCAGCGGCCTGGCATTGCCTTTTGTTTTTCCGCAGCATTCCGAAAATGCTCCTCCAACCGGCGGTATGATCAGCACTCGAATCTATGAAAGCTGCCCTGGAAAAGCTGGAAGAACAATTCACTTTGTTCAAGTCGAATGATACGTCTTGGTATTATCCGCCTAATTAAATAATGGGAGATTACGAGGGGAATTTGATTTTAATTTGCAGCGATTGAGATGTATCATTATCGTGGGTGGTTTTTTCTATAAATTACTTTTAGAAAGTTTGTTTGAACAATGCATCAAGCGAAATCATTGAGGAAATTAATTAAAAAAGAGAACATATTAAAAATAAAAGGTATATATAAACGAGTATATATATATATTTTTTTATGCATATATTTAAGTTTATTTTATTCTTAAAACATTCTTACATCAAGAACTTCAACCTTTAGTTGAATTAGATAAAGTTTTGTACTTGTAAATACATTTATTTTTTCCTTTTTTGTCTTGCTAAATAAATTGGTTATGGGTATTAGCGCTAGTGGCTTTATAATTGTAAATTCATAGTTATACCTATCTATGCCTGGGAACTCTTAGAATAAAAATCAGTAATATTTTAAGTGGCATATTAAATTCAGAACACAGAAACCGAAACCCCTAAGGGAAATGGAAGCCATGACCAATTCTAATTGATTTCATATTTTTCTAAATATTTTTTATTTCCGTTCCTTTGTAGTTTTTTAGTTCTCCGCAGACGCCACACAAAGATCGTTAGCCGATGGCCGGCCAACTAATTGATGAGCGTAAAATAAAGGGCCAACTAATTTTTAATTAAAATCTGAATAAGTCTGCAGAGTGGGGGGACGGAGACCCACCGCAACGGATAAGATCTGATTGCCATAATTAATTCTCATATAATTTGGGCGGCGATGGCGACTACTGTTTCGTGTGTGTGTTTTTTTTTTTGGGGACCATTTACATAATTTCATAATATGCAAATGGATCTCTGCAACGGGGCGAGATCGAAGATAGAAGCTATTAAAGGCAGGCCAACAAATCAAAGATGGGGCCCTCTCCAGAAACAAATTGCAGATCGGTATCTTTTGATGCGTAATTAATAACTGCAGGAGGGGAACTCTCAGAGGAGGATCCCCTAAAAAAAAAAATAAAGAAACAGGGGAATGAGAATAATTCCCGGATCTGTAAGGCGAGACCGAAAAAGGGAAAAACTGGCAACCGCAGCGAACAAAGACAATGGGTCGTCTTTCGGGGAACAAGTTGTGAGGAAAAGTTGAGTGGAAACCCCTGGAAAATACCCACCCCGGTATGTTTGTTTGTTGTTTTTCCTTGCACCCATTGTGCCCGGGTTGAGAACCTACCCGACGACTTTATTGATAGATTGCAAGATTCGCGAGACTTCTTCGCTAACAAAAGGCAACAAGTTTACAATTACCTTTTGTCAACGCGGGAAATCCTTAAGGAGAGGAGGTCCGAAATTTGCGTAACAATACGCTTTTCGCGGCGCTGATTTATAGATATTTAATAAAGCACTTTCCCAGGAGCGACGAAAGAAATTATCATTTGCATGATAAAAGTAGGATCGCGATCCTTCGAAGGGATCGCTGGGATAAATGGGTGTTTCCCGGACAATAATAACAAGCTCCTGCACCCTGATCGCTGCCGTTTACAATTTTCACAACCTGAACCCCCCAAGTTTTTCACAATTTCCTCTTTACTTTTTTTATTGTTTTGTTTGCCAGCGCAAAATTATGACGCAATTTATAGTTTTTGATTCTTTCTCCGGCTGAGTTCGGAGCATTGTTGAGGGATTTTGGCCGAGGCATAACTAAGATTTATTTCCGGCTTTGTGAAATTTACACCACATGCTGCCGCCGCCGGAATCGGTTTCCCTGGCCGGCCAGCAGCTGGAAGTTCAGGCCGGGGCGGGGCGGTTCAGTTTGAAAAGAACAAAGTTCTCTTCTTTTTTTTTTTTTACAACGTGAGAATCGGACGGATCAATCCCGCTCAGATTTGAATGGGCGTATATAGTATAGTGACGTAATAAAAATGTTTACGACCCTGGCAACCGGCTGTAATCCGTAATCCTCGCCCTGGCGCATCCAAACAAAAGCTTCGCCAGTCTTTCATAGTTTTTCTGGGAGCGAGCATTCGGCTTGAGAGTCCCGGTCACGGCAATAACTTTAATCTGCCTTCCCATTGATTGCAGTGTGTTCTTGACGACGTTTATGATTCTAACGATGGATGTGTCTTTGATGTCTGGTTATTTGCCAAAGGAAATGCGACTGATGGGAGAATTATATTCTTTCAAGCCCCTAAAAGCGTTAGTTATTAAAATCATTCAGGCATTTCTAAAGGATGCTCATTAAATTATTTGAATGCCGTTTGCTGCTCAGGAAGCTCTTTTTTATATGATTTTTACCTACTTTCTTTTAGTTTGTAAAGCCTTTTATTTTTATTCTTTATATATTTAAGAGAGGCAATGTTTTTCCTATATTATTTTCAGCTGAATCTTCTGCTTAGTTCTTTAAGAGATTCAGAGCTAAAATAAAAAGATGCCATCATTAATGATTTTTACCTAGTTTCCTATAGTTTGTTAAGCCTTTTATTTTTATTGTTATACATTCAAGACTGTCGTTTTTTTTCCTATATTATTTTCAGTTGGATCTTCTGCTTAGTTCTTTAAGGGGAGGTTCTACTACGAAAGCCCGAAAACGTAACTGAATTTCATGATTTTTTTTTGAGCGAATGTAAATATTTAGTGACAAATTTTTTTGTGGCATTTATTAATATATATTTTAAGAATAATACAAAAAATTTTCAAATAAAAATAATCCAAAATGTCGGCTGTAGGCCTCGCTGATCCAAGCCACCCGCAGCGAGAGCCGATGTGCGCTGCACACTCTGCAGCCCTCCCAAGTGATCTGAAACACAAAAATCAAAAAAATTCTTAAACTAGATGAAATTTGGGGGGCCTTATAGATTTCCGATTTTTAAAAAACCCTTTTAAACCAAAATGGCGGCTCTTTGAACAAAAAACCCTGTTTTTCCTCGTTTTGTGTTGCTTTAACGTTAAAAAATAAGTAATAAAAAATTTTTTTTTGAAAAAAACCCTTCCTGAAGGCCCCCTAAATTGAAAAAGCTTTAATTTAAGCCGTGAATCGTCAAAATCGGCCAAGCCGTTCAAGCGGAATCGTG